>CAKNYM010045953.1:195395-227966 GCA_932195095.1 Andricus curvator
TTTCATCAGGAAGATTAATATTCCACCAAAAAAGATTAATTTTCAACAAAATACATGAATTTTCATCCAAACACAGAATAGTTCAATTTTCAAGTAAAAAAATTAATTTTCAACAAAAAAAGGAACTTTCAAGAAACTAGTTAAATTTGTAACCGAAAAAATAAATTTTCGACTAAAATTAAGAACCTTCAACCAAAAAATTAATTGTCAATATAATAGTTCAATTTTTACTCAAAGAAATGAATACACGACGTTTCAATCGAACAGTTGAATTTTCAACAAAGAAGATAAATTTTCAACCAAATAAGGAGTATTCAATTTACAGGTGAAAAAATGGATTTTTATCCACCAAACACTAATTTTCAACACAATAGTTGAATTTTATACCAAAGAAATGAATTTTCAATCAAAAAGATGAATTTTTCACCAAGAAGATTAATAATCTACAACGAAAGACGAAATTTCAACAAAATACATAAATTTTCAATCAAGTAGTTAATTTTCAACTGAAAAATATTAATTTTTAGTTTAAAATAGAATCGTTAAATTTTTAACCGAACCGACTAATTTTGAATCAAGAAGATTAAATATCTACCAAAAAAGATAAATTTTCAACTAAAAAAGATAAATTTTCGACAATAAATGTAATAGTTGATATTTCACCCAACAAATATTTTTATTTTAAACAAAGAACAGTTGAATTCAACCAAAGAAGATACATTTTCAACAAACAGTTGCATTTTTTGCCAAAAAAGATGAAATTTCTACGATAACAGATGAATTTTTCAACCAAAAAGACGAATTTTCAACCAAGAAAGATTTTTCAGTCAATGAAGAAAAAACATTTCATCTACAATGATGAATTTCCAAGCCAAAAAGACGAATTTTCAAACCAAAAATATGAATTTTCAAGAAAAAAATTAATTTTCAACCAAATAGTTGAATTGTCAAACCAAAAAGGCGAATTTTCTACAAAATTGTTGAATTTTTAACAAAATAATACAATTGTATGTTCAGATTTTCCCTGACTTTTCAGAATTCCCTGGCCTGCACCAACTCTGTTTTAACTTTAAATTCTTTTCATCTGTAACTATTGAATTTTCAAATATAAAATCCTGGAGATATACTAAAAAAATCTTGCGTCAATTTTAATGACAAAATATTTCATCCTTTTTGACATGATATAAGGTCCATAAAAAAACAAAGTATGGTCTCTTAACATTTTTCTTTTGTAAAGAAGCGAAAGGATGTGAATTGAGTGAGATGATCCGCCGATAGCAGGAGAACTTAGCCTGCGATAAAGAACAATGAAGTGCGCATCTATATCTATAACTACAGGGATTTCAGGGGGCCGTAAAAAATGAATTTCCCTCGGTGCGGCCTTGTACCTCTTTCCTCGGTACTGCTGCACCGTGACAAGAATTTTTTTTCTCTCCCTTGGGCGAAAGACAATACTGACACGTGGGAAATTCTAGGTTCTGTTGCTGCTTTTCTGCATGGCTGTCACTTGCACAGGTGCATAGAATAGAACTTTGTCCCGTTGCGATGTCTCGATTGAAACCCTCGTTTCACTCTATAGTGTATCTGTATACCCGTGAGTGATCGCGTTTCCTTTGTCCTTTCCCTCTGATAAAAACCGAATATGTCGACCACGGGGATATGTGCTTCTGTTGCGAGATCGTTTTGTAGAAGGAGTTTTGTACTTCAGTGTCAAAATATATCAAGACAGCAAGAGCTTTCTTTGCTAGAATGGATATTCAAGCAGAAAAGTAGAAAAAGAAAGAAGCTTTTCTGAAAGGATAGTATTTCTTTGCAGAATGTTGATCGGATAGTTTACATCTTTAAATAAGGTAAACGTCCCAGTAATCGTGACCGTAAGAGATTTCATTGACTTCAAATATTTAGAAAATTGTTTTGGAAGGATTATTTAAAAAATGATTGGTACTGATTGAAGCATTAAACATCCTAGAATATTATAAAAATTGTTTTTACATTACATTTAATATTACTTTTTATTTATATACAATTAAAAGTCAAAAGGCACCGATGTCCCAGTTATCGTGATTTCCAAATATGCTATGTACTAGTAATCGTGAGTCGTTGTCCCAGTCTTCGTGAAAAAGGTTAAGTTTTCTTGAAATCAGTTTCGAGCGATTTGGAGGTGTATTTCAAGTGTATTATTGGATACAAAAATTTACACACTGGTAATTTGTATAATTAACTTTTTTTCAACATAAATTATAAACACAATGACGAAATTTGATAAATTGCAGTGACTAAAAAATCATGTGTATTTGGAGGTTATGTTCTGTTTACGTTGTCAAAATATTAAAACTATCAATAATTATATATCTATTACACATTTTTCTTTATGTTACGCAGTATAGATTAATGTTAGCTAAAGAAAAACTACTCAATAAGTATTAACTTCACTGAAAAATGATAATAAACTAAAAAATTGATAATGAAATCACTAAAGTCATGCCAATATTTTACATCACCTTTTTTCAGTTTTAAGCACAAATTTATGTTACGATTACTGCTCACAGTAACAAGTCAGTTCTCCGATTTCATTTCACGCCTTTTTTAAATTAACTAAATTATTATTTGTAATGAAATATGAAATAAAATTTTGACACAGTCGTCCTAGTCTTCCGACCGGTCACGATTACTCGAGCAACTATGCTTTTGAAACGTCCCTATAATCGTAACCGATATTTCTCGAACGAGAAGGTACTAAATGAAGATTTTACTTCATTTTATGGAACAAAAATTATTTTTTATTACAAAAAAATCATGTTCGTCCGATCTAGTAATTTCTTGACATATTAAAAGCTTAAGCAAAGAAATGCCTTTCCTAACCTAAATGTTAAGCTATTTTCCACGTTTCGTGATTTATCGCCGCCGGCGAGACGAATTTTTTTACCCATGTGCACTATTTGCATGCATACATACATTGATCAGCAGTTCGAACTCGAAAGTTCATTGCCTCATTATCCGATTCGGGTAGTGTTTCTAGGTGGATATTTACTACCAATGTGGGCCCACCAAACCCACTATTTGCATAAAAAAACTAATTTGGTTTCCACAACAAGCACTGTTCAAACTTACTTAAAAATATTTTAGGATTGTATTTTTATGCGGAAAATACTTACTTCTGGCGTTTACACCTAAAAACTCACGATTATTGGGACCGTCCCGATTACTGGGACATCTGCCTTAATGCTTTGATGCGAGCTTTGATATTTGTGTCAGCTTTAAACAACCGTGGAATGAACTCATAAACTTGGGTCTTTTCTTCTTGTTACAGATTTTATTCTTTGAAATTTTCAATCATTTGCGTATTTTTAAATAGGGGGATTCTGTGTACTTCAATTTCTTTCGATTCTGAGTTACAAATTTCGACTATTATCCCAGGAAAATTAACAAAATGAAATATAACAAAATTCTAAAGGGACAGTAAAAAATAAAGTATATTCTTAAAGTGATGTGCTTGAAATTCTGAACGTTCAAATGTACGAAATTTGTTAAGGATGGCTTGTAAACTAGAAACAGTGCTAAAATATTTGTTTATTGGTATT
Source organism: Andricus curvator (assembly GCA_932195095.1). Lineage (NCBI taxonomy): Eukaryota > Metazoa > Arthropoda > Insecta > Hymenoptera > Cynipidae > Andricus > Andricus curvator. The sequence goes on from CAKNYM010045953.1 coordinate 198,977, forward strand.
GCAAATAATATATTACCAAAAGAAACACATTTGACTCATTTCAACGTTCAGAACTTCGGGTACATTTGAAAGTGGATAAACGATCATTTTACATACGGTCGAAAATTTTGTTCTCTTCAGATAGCCAAAAATTTCGTTTATAATTTTTTTCTGGCTCCTTGGGACAGTAGCTTTCGACAGCCGAAGACCAAAAAAGGGGACTTTTGTTCGGTCCAATTAGAACATTTAACTTGTGGGTTCGAAAGCGAGTTTCGCGGTCAGTTTTTTCCCAATTTGGTTGTCTACAGAAAGTCAACAATTTTGTTATCTTCTGATAGTCGAATTTTCGTTTATAATTATTTTTCGAATCCTTAAGACAGTACCTTTCGATAGCCAAAGACCAAAAAGGGGAATTTTGTTTATTTAAATTATAAAATTCAACTTCTGGGTTCGGAAGCGGAGTTTCAATTTGGTTTTCTTCCGAAAGTCGAAAATTGAGTCGTCTTCCGATAGTCGAATTTTCGCTTATAATTATTTTCCGAATCCTTAGGGTAATTACTTTAGATAGCTGAAACCAAAAAGGGGAATTTTTTATCGGTTTCAGGGTGCCTACCCGATGGATAATTTTAAATTCCTGGTTTTATCCCCGTCAATTTAAAAGAGTTCAAAAGATTTGAATGATTTCAAACGATTTTTGAAGATTTCAGGAGATTTATAAACATTTAAAAAGATTTAAAAGATTTCTGATTTGGAACAGGGAATTTTGAAAGAGGATTATAATTCTGAATTTAAACAGAGATCTTTTTAAATTCATTTCTTCTGAATAAGAAATAAAAATATTTTCCAAAATTTCGGTTTAATGCAAAAAATGCTGTGTTCCAAGTAAAATAATAATTGTAAATAAGTTTAAAATTCAATAAAGTACATGTTTCAACACAAAATTGTAATTTTTTATGAAAGTCTCTGTTCAAAAGTCAAAATTATAATTCTTCACGGAATCTCTTTTTATTTCCTTATTTATTCCCCTTCCTAAATCATAATTGTAATTCTTACAGGAAATTCCCGATACCAAGTCACAATTAAATTTTCTATTATAATTCAGAAATATAGTAACTCTCTTATTCCAAAATTTGGAAGAGAACAGTTTCAAATTGTAACGAATTTTGACTTGGAACAGGGATTTTTTTTAATTCCCTTCTTATAAATTAAAATTAAAATTCTTTTAAAAAATTCCCTGTTCCAAGTCAAATTATAATTATTTACGGAAGGTCCCTGTCTTAAAATAATTTTTTTTTAATCTTAACGAAATTTAATATTCTAAAGTGAACCTAAAATGAAAATTGTAATTATTTACGAAATTCCCTGTTCAAAAGTCGAAATTATAAATCTTTACTAAAATTCCCTGTCCCAAACTCAAAATTATATTTCTTTACTGAAATTCTACGTCGCAAAATAGATAATTGTTTTCGAAAATTCCCTGTTTCAAGCCAGGATAATTGCATTTCACTAAGTTAATTTTTTTAATATATTTTTTATTTATTCTCTTTCCCAACTGAGAATTATAAGTCTATTAGAAAATTCCCTGTCTAAAAATCGAAAATATAATTCTTTACTGAAATTCTCTGTCCCAACTCAGAATTATATTTTATTTTAGAAATGCACTGCTTCATGTTAGTACATTCGAGAGAAAACTCCCTGAATCACTTTCCCGGTTTTCCCGATTTCCCGGCCAGATAGACGCCCTGGTTTTAATTTTGAAAAAATTAATTTCTAGGTTTGGGACCGGAGTTCCGCGGTCATTTTTCTGAAAAATTTCGTTGCCTTCCGAAAATTAAGTTTTTTTTTTTCGTTTTCCGATAGTCGAAAAGTTGGATTACAACTTTTTTCTGACTCCTTGGGGTAATAACTTTCGATATCTGAAGAACAGAAAAGGAACTTTTTACGGTTTAATTAGAAAATTTAACGTCTAAGTTCGGAAGCTTAAAATGACATCTTTACCCTTTGAATCGAAAATATTCCACTGCCCATTTATCGAGTTTCATTTTGTAGGCGTGAATTAAACAAAAAATTCTTAATTTGTAATAGTTGAAAAAAACGCACAGCTTTATAGTGCTTGTTCGAAATTTTTCAATTTTGCAGGCTCTCAATTTAAAGTTATTAAATAGTGAATAATAGTTAAATTTTTTAATTTGCATCAGTATTTCACCAACATTTTTAATTTTGATTACCGCATATTTAATGCTATTAAGTTTTGTAGGTTAAAGTTTTCTAAGGTTTTGAATTTAAACTTTTCGATGTTCAAGGGTATCTGGGCAATTAAGATTTTTCACTTTGAAACGTTTCTATATCAAAAGTATACATATTTTGAAGTTTCATTTTGAATCCTTCAAATTTAGTTTCCCTAAAGGATCCCTCACAAACTGCATGGAAAAAGATTTTTGATCAAAGTTCGGTCAAGTTCACTGAGAAAAGAAGACTATACCGTTTATGATCTTGGACTTTAAAATTTGGGACAGCAATCTATATATATTAAGCCGTATAATCTGGATAATAATTTTTAAAATCTTGTATTATAAAAATTAATATCTAGATTTTACGGCTTAATATCTATAAATTTCTGTCCAAAATTCTAAAATCCAAGATCATAAACGGTAATCCACTTTGCTCAGTGTTCGGTTTTCTGATGCTTCAGATGATGCTTATCAAAAGTCGTAATGAGACAATTTCACCAAAATGTTTTTTCCATTCATTTTGTGCGGGGTCCTTAAAAATTGTTTTCGAAAACATAATTTTGAAAAATATTCCAAGAAAAAAACTTCCGACACACTGGCCCATAGTTGAAGAAACTTTGCACAAATGACAAGTATTCCCCGAGTTTAAACGAGTGGAAGTAAAGTTCGAATCAGATACTATCCACTGGAACTTTACCACATTCGTGACCAATTCGGGAAATGCATTTTGGCTACAACCTGGTGCCTGGCACACTGGAGATGATAAGGATCTCGATTTTCGATTCTCGTCGAGTGTGGGTTCTGGAACAGCCTCTCACAACATAATACTATAGTGGAGCACAAGCATATATCGATCTCGAAAGCCGAGAAGCTGTCATTGATGCTGTGTCGTTGACTCTTGTACGATAGGGATTATCGAGGGACCCCATGGGAAGAGTCACGCAATCGCTCGACAACACACTGTGCCGGTATCACTATGACCTAGGTCCTTTTTTGTTGTTTTTTTTTGGTTTGTTTTTTGTTTATTTCACTCCCTCGACTCGCTCTTGGATGCGCATTTAATTCCCAGGATAGTCGCTTTTCCTGACAACGGTATATTCCCCAACCAATGCAATGACTTCCCTTAACGTCAAGTGTCTGGGTAGTCAACAACGGCTTCTTGACTCCCTAGAACGATACCAGCAAAATAAAGGGAAAATGTAGAATGAACTGTTGGATGCACAGTGGGGCAGAATCGTCAAAACACGACCAAAAGTCCTATTTATTAAGTTTACCACATAAACTTAAAATTCTTAAAATTACCCTCAAACGGGGTAATTTCGGACATGTGGGGTAAATTCGGACATTCCTAAATTGATAGTTTAAATTACTTAAGGGGGTTTTAACCAGAATCTAGAATCAGTGAAAGCCTTAATAAAGTTTTAACTAGTTCTAGATTCTGGTTAAAACCCCCTTAAGTAATTTAAACTATCAATTTAGGAATGTCCGAATTTACCCTACATGTCCTAACTTACACCATTTGACAGTACGTTCAGTCAATCATGTAGTGCAATATTTTCAATAAGCGTTAAATTTTAACACGTTTTTTACCTAGAGAAAGACCTTTTTTTTCTTTTGTTATGTAATCGTCTCTAATGAGCCGGAAGAGAGGTAGTTTGAAAATGTAATTTTAATTTGTGAATTTTTTTCATGCTCTGATTTCTGTGCATAAAATTATTCACGAGAAAGCATATTTTATTTCGATCTTAAATGAATTTTCAAATAGAGACACTTAACTCAACATCTATTTTTATTTAAATATTGTACAAAGGATGTTTTTAAATATTAGCAATTTTAGAAATGTATAATAATTTTGTATGTCAACGGCGATACCACGCTGAAAACACCAGTTCTCGTAAGGTCACTGAAGTTAAGCATTGTTGGGCGCGGTTAGTACTTGGATGGGTGACCGTTCAGGAATACTGCGTGCTGTTGGCCCGTCGTGGGTGTGGTGGGCCCAAATTGGTAGTAAATATCCACCTAGAAACACTACCCGAATCGGGTAGTGAGGCAATGAACTTTCGAGATCGAACTGCTAATCAATGTATGTAATGTATAATAATTTTGTATTCACAGATTTTCTATCTCCAGATTTATAATATAAGTTTAAAAAAAAGGTCAAAAAAGATCAATAATATGATCTTTTTACAAATCAGTCTCTTCTTCCAATTAACCTTCAAACGAATTTAAAAAAAAAATAACTAACTCTACTATATTTTCAAATAGTGTGACAAAACGGAATTAAATGAGATAACCTTTTCGTTGCATTTACCTAGATTTATTATAATAATATTCATTTTACAAGTAAAAATTACATTTTATTTGTAGATTTTATACAATGCTAATGTGAATTTACACTCAATTAATGCCCGCACTTAATTCACAGTATTGAAATTAGTTCTTTATTTCACTTTTTATATTACTTAACTTTTAAAAATTTTAACATGTATTTTTGAATACCCAGAACATTTCATTAATTTAATTAATAACTTTCCACTCGTGTACGGGTTTAATTAAGGGTTAGCCTACGGAGGTTAAATTGAGAATTGTATTTATTATTAATTATAGCTGGTATATGAGCAGGACTGATGAAAGAAGATTTGGAGACGACTCAGAAAAATATTTGCCATGAATTAATTCAATTTTTAATTATTAATATTATTTAACCAAGAATATCCCCAGAAAGAAGAAAATTATTTTAAATTAAAGAAATATTTGCATTGGAACAAAAAGCATTTCTTTGACTCAAAAGAAATTTCTTTTCATCAAAGAAACTTTTCTCTGAGCGAGAGCCAATGAATATTTTTCTTGTATTCAACAAAATTTCCTTTGAATGAAAGAACCTTTTTCTGAATGAGTATGAGTGAAATTTCTGAATCTGAAGATGTACAAATTTCTGTGTTTAAAAAATTTTTTAAATACTTTTTTACTTTATTTCAGTTTGTCCGCATTTCCAGATTTTAGTTCTATATACATTTATATTTAGATTTAGAAAAAAATCGCTTCAAAATTACTTTTAATCAAATGATCCCATGTTTCGAGTCCGCCATTTTGAATTTTGAATTTATATGTAAATTCCATAATTGACTACGGTAAAATGGTCCGCCATTTCTCCCCTATAAAGGGTATTTTTTCACAATTAGGGGTAGTTTTTTTAGTCTAATTAGGTCACTTTTTTCTTCAGCATCTGGTACCATCACTTGTATTTCTTACCAAATACTTATTATTTTTACGGAAATTAATGTTAATTAAGATTATGTTTTTAATAATTTTGGGGAAGCTTATGGTCACCAACTGGAACAAGTTTTTAGAAGGTGCATGATCCAAAAAAAGAGATTGGGGTTTTTAGGTCACCCTAATGAACAGGGTGGCCATTTTCATCGAGGAAAAAAATCCTAAGTCATTTCCGGGTTCGCAAACAATTTTCACGGCGATTGGAATTAAGAAATTCGAACTCTTCAAGCTGAACATTTTTTCATTTAAAGTAATCAAAAGTTGAAGCTTAACAATTTTTTAAATTGAAGCGCTCAATAATTTTCAGTGCTCTAAATTAAAGAATGAATCAATAAATTTTTATATTTTCAAAATTATATTTTAAGCAATTTTAAGTAAGAAACATTCAAAATTGAATTATTTAAGATTTTTTCTTAAACTGAACACTTTTTAAATTAAAAGTTAAATTATTTTTATTTTAAGTCGTTTCAAAGAATTAATTTTTCAATAATTGCTTAACTGTAGCACTCTGAAATTTTAACGATTCAAGGCTATTTCAAACAATTTATTCAGTTTCATATTTTTTAGTTTTGAATATTTTATTTAAAATTGTTTATTTAAAGTTAACAGTCGAATATTACTAAATATTACAAAATTGTTCTTTTTTTAATTAAAAAATTTCAAATTGAATTGGTCAACAATAGAATTTTTAGAATGATGAAACACTATTTGAATAGGACGCTTGCATTTGTTTAATTACTCAGGCTTTCGAATGAAAACAGTTCAATGTTTAACGTTAAAATCTGAACATTATTTAATTTTAAACTGATTCAGAATCGTCTCGTAAAATCAATTATTGTTCAGTAATTAATCCTCGAACTACAGTTCAATTTTAAAATCATTAATTAATTTATATTTACAGTACTTAAAACGTTTTTTATCAAACATTTTCAATTTCAAATGCTTATAATTAAAAATCTACGCTTAAGAATGAAGACCTAAAACGGAAAATTTTTTAAAGTAAAAGATTTTAGAATTACGTATTGTAAATTGAATGATTTATTAATTGAAAAAGTTAATAATTTAACTCAAAATTAAAAAAAGTTGAAATCAAACTTATTTTAAATTTAATTATATCACATGATACGCAATTTGTGATATTTCAAGGGATTTTACAGGCTTTTCTTCCAAAAATTTGTTAAAATCCTGGTCAAAAAATAAATTCACTGTCATTTCCCGGTTTCTCCCGTTCTCAAAAAATTTCCGTTCATTTCCCGGAAGTTAAAAAAAGGCTTTCAAGTGAGTATATTTCTTTCGTAATTCGTCCATCGTCTCGTTTTCGAGCAATGAAACGAGCGACGTGAAAGGAAAATGATTTTCCACGGTCCATCACGAGGAAAATGCTTAGCGGAAATTGCGGTGCAATAGTTCTCAGGTTCTCCGCCCTTTCGTCAATATATGATCGAAGTACTCCTACAAATTATTCCCATTTTCATTCGTACATTCTCGGGCAATATTCTCCGCTAGAGTCGAGATTCAAGGGTTTTTCGTAAACGAATAGTTTCGCTATAGAAATCAAAAATGTTTTAAGAGGGATCGTTGAAAAAGGAAGTGAACGTTTCTATTTTTGGGTTGAATTTTCCAACTAATAAAAATTTATTTGAAGTGAAATGGTCGTTCAACAAACAATTTAATAAAAATAAATGACGCGGCATATTGGGTTTTCCGAATGGAAAGTTTGTTTACTTTAATTAAAAAAACAATAGTTCTCTAATAGAACGAAATCGCAGCTTCTCCACGTTTTACATTTATAAATATTGGATATGATTAGTCTCTGAATTTCAACACTAATGATTATCCAACTCGCAAAAAATATATGCACGATTTTTTCCTCGAGCTGATATCGATTCGCGTACATTGATACATACAAAATGTTCCAATTGTGTATAATATTTCACAATTTTCACGCACGCTGGTGAGCTAATCGATCAAATAACACGTATTTATCTTCGACGATTACATGTAATTCGCTCATTGCAGGAATCGATCGGCTCGTTTCATACGAGCATCATTACCAACACAAATGTTAACCTAATTGTGAGTTCAGATGAATATATCCACTCCTCACGCCATGCGAAGTTCGAACCTATTTAATGCACTTTAAATTTCTTCCACGTCTCCAACGAAATTGAGGTTTAGCCCAAGGACATTCGAACAAGAATTAGTTTCTTTCTAATTTTTTTTTCATTTTACAGGGGGCCACTGAAGAATAAAAAAAAAATCCTGGTCATTCCCCGACTTTAAAAAATTTGTCGAGGTTATTTGAATTTTTTATTTCAAGCCTTTAAAACTGAACGATTTATCATTTGAAGTATCAAAAGAGATTTTTCAAATTAAGGAATCTTATGTCTAAATTTTTAGTCAAAACTGAAAATTAAAGATTCAAAATTGAACAGTTGGAAACTCAAAAGTTCAATATTGTACAATTTTAAATTAAAGCCTTTGAAGTTGAACAGTTGTAATATCAGGACAAACTCAAATCCTGGAAAACAATTTCCTGACAATTACAGGTTTTTTCTTGGGATATGTATACGAGTTTATTATAAATGTTTTTTTTTCATTAGTGAAAGTAACTTTATAAAAAGAGAAGCAATTTTTTAATGGTACAAGTTTCTAGAGATTTAATGAATATTTTCAATTTAGAAAGTTTAAAAAAATTATTATATGATATTTTTTAATATAATAATTATCACCATCGAATAATTATAAAAAAATAATACTAAAAACATAATTAATCATTTAATGAATTTGTTCACAAAACAGTCGAATTTTCAACCCATTTTTTTAATGGCCCACATTATATTGTTTATGAAGATCGTTTATAATAATTGTAAAATTGATTAGAACAGAACAACCTTTAACTAAATTTAAAATGATGAATCTGCAACCAAGAAAATAAATTCTTAAAAAATTAGTTGAACTTTCCACCCAGACCTTGAATTTTTCAACCAAAAAGACGACTTCTCAATAATAAAAGATTCCTCAGTCGAGAAAGAAAAAAAAGTTTATGCAAATTGTTGAACTTTCAAGTTAAAAGACGAATTCTCCGTAAAACAATGGAAATTTCAACCTAAAAATATAAATTTGTCACAAAAAAAAGTTAATTTTCAACCAAACTTTTGAATTTTTACCTAAAATAGCGTAAATTTCAAACCAAGAAAATTAGTTTTCTACCAAAAAAGATGAATTTTTAACTAAAAAAGATCAACTTTCAACCAAAAATCGAAAAGTTAAATTTTCAGTTAAAAAATTAATTAAAAAAAAATTGTTATTAAAGATGATGGTAATTTTTTTGATTTACTTTTACAAAATTAACATCATCTTTAATAATTTTTACCCTGATCAACAACACAAACATCATTCTGGAAAAAAATAATAATTTTCAACTAAAATGATTAATTAAAATTAAAATTATGAAAATTAAAATTAGTCAATTAAAACAATGAATCTTCAACTGTAATACCTAAATTTTTAGTTAAAAAAAATTGTCAACTTAAGGCCATGTGACGAGTGGGTCACGTGACCGGATTCCTACCTTACCGGCACTTTTTTTATTTGTCAACAATTTTCACACGAAGCGCCACATCGAATTGAAAATTTGGGATACTAAATAAGAAGCACTAAGAAACGCGGCTCTGGTCCTAAATTTTTATAATTTTGAAAAAAGCAACAAAAAATTTGTTACGAAAAAAAAAAATTTTATACTAATAAAAATTTAGGACCAGAGCCGCGTTTCTTAGTGCTCCTTATTTATTATCCCAAATTTTCAACTCGAAGTGGCTATTCGTGTGAAAATAAGTTGAAAAATAAAAAAAGTGCCGGTAAGGTAGGAATCTGGTTACGTGACCCACTCATCACATGGCCTTAAGAGATGAATTTCCAACTAAAATGAATGTTCAAAAAAATAATGATTTTTTAACAAATTGGTTCAACCTTTAATTACGTAGTTCAATTTTAAACCAAAAAAAAATTAATTTTTAACGAATAATGTAATTGCAGATATTTTGACAAAAAAGGTTTTAATTTTTAATAAAAAACAATCGAAATCAACAAAAAAACGAGTTTTTAAACAAAATAGTTGTATCGTCAACCAAAGAAGATTTGTTTTCAACAAAACAGATGCATTTTTAACCAAAATAGATGAAAATTCTACCAAAAGAAATGCATTTTGAAACCAAAAAGACGACAAACAAAAAGACCAAAAAAAAATTCAATTGAATTTTTAACAACAAAATATGAATTTTCGACAAAAAGTACATTTTCTACAAAAACAGTTGAATTTTCAACCCGAAAAGAGGAATTTTCAACAAAACAGTTAATTTTCAACCAATAAGGATGATATTTAACAAAATTGTTGAATTTTCAACCAAATAATAAAAATTTTAACTAAAAATATAATCTACAGAAGAAAGCAACTGCGAAGAAACGTGGGATCTTTTATAAGTGGAATAAAAAAATATCAAATTCAAATGTTAAAAACTCAATTACTTTTTTCTGTGATCAATAAAATTCCCTGACTTTCAGGTTTTCCCTGACCTACAACCACCCTGTAAGCGTTATTAAAACTGTATAATTTCCACTCGAAATAAAATTTTTACGAATTTTAAAACAAAAACGATTGGCTCTTTTTTCCAATAATTCTACTTTTTCATAAAAAAATGTTTCCTTTAATGCAAAAAATTCTGACAAACATAAATGTAAAAATTAAAAAAAAAGTGTGATTCGCCTGAAAAATCTGAGAGTCAAGCTGGCGCGAAAAGTTTCCTCATTATTATAATTTATCACAGAGTCTCGTATGGCAGAAGGAGAAAAATTCCACTCTATAGAAGGTTCCAAAGGACGGCGGTGGTTCAACAGAATTTTGTCATGAATTACAAAAGCAGCTCTATATTTCCGTCGCCGATGACACGACACGACACGCGAAAAGCCTTCAAGCGTCTGTCGTCAGGCACCGCTATGAATAATATTCTCTTTGTTGTTAGTTGCGAGAGAATAATTTGCCAGATGCAAAACGAGCACCAGAATGAAAATTGAAAATCTCAGACTCGCGCACGTTCGCCATATCAAATAGAACTCTGATTAAGCTCCACTAGAGAGTATGTAAGTATTATTTCGACGTGTATGGTATTAGTTTACCCACGAACGTGAGGCTTTTTCGATATTGCAAAAAATGGGGCGCACTTCTTCTTTTTTATGGAAAAAACACAAAAGACTACTCTCGTATTTTCAACAGTGACCTCTTTAAATCCACCCTGTGAGGCTTATGATGTAGGTTTTGATTAATTAGTTTTCAGCGAAAAGCTCCATGTGTTTGCAATATGTTTCGAGGATTTTATAAAGGATTTTGCATGAAATTTCACAATGGTATTTAAATAATATGAGCAGGGAGGTTTTTAATTTGCATAGTGCAGGCAGAAAAGGTTTTATTTAATTAAAGTAATTATGAGAAGGGAAGAGGAATGGTTGCCGGAAGATCCTGGTCTATGATTTGAAGAAAATTGGTTAGAAGTTCCGAGTTTTTTTTTTCTCGCTGATCGAGTATAAGACTGACGGGGAAGATTACTTTTCTCCGGTATGAAGAAACTGTTCGACAATTTTGTGATGTGAAGTTGAGGAAAAAGAACTCTGAAAGGAGGAAATGTTCTGGAAATTTTGTCCTTTTTTGATGACCAATTTAATCTAACAGCTTTAGCTGTCGATAGAATTTAAGGTTCAAGAAACTGAAAGTTAATAAGGTAAAATAATTTAATTTTAACAGATGAAAGCTTTTGATTGAAAAATATAGAAATTCGAAATAGTCTAAATGCAGACTATTTTCAGCCTAGATGCATACTAATTTTATTATAATATCCGTAATTGCGATGCGAGTAGTCATACGTAAACGTTCAAACTGTAATCCAATCAAATTTTTATCGCAGCGCTCTAAATCTGAATAACTCATAATATAGTTAATAAACTAGCAAGCGGGCATTACTAATTTAATTCATTAATAAATTGCACTGATTTCCAAACCTAGCGCATGAATAGTCTTCAAATTCACCTTGATATGTTACTTGATCAAATGAAATCAATAGAAAATCAAGTTACTGAAAAGTCAATTGTCATTTTCTTTATCCGAATTTTCAAGTTTCAACTCGCTTAACTTTTTAATTGTCAGAATTACCATTTACCATAATTTTATTTGCCACAATGTTTATTTACCATCATTTTTATTCAACTTAACTTCTACTTTTCCTAACGAAACATAAAAACATTCCATTTAAAGCTCAAATTACTGAAATTGGAAATTTATTTAATTGTAAAATAAAATAACAATTTGCAATGAGAAACCTTCCAAATTGAACAATTTTCAATTTAATGCCGTATAGTAATGTAACTATTTTAATCCGACAAACATTAACAAAGGCTTGATTTCAAATTAAACCAAAATTTTTAATTAAACATTGTATAGTAGAAAGTTGTCGACCAAATTTAGAAAAATTCTGATCGAATATATTCTCTGTCACTTTTACCATTTAACAATGACGAATTTTAAATAATAAACATTCAAAATTGAATTATTCTATAAAAATAGGTTCAATATGAAATAATTATAAATTAAAAACACTGAAAATTAAAAAATTTAAATTGTGGAGCCTTGACAATTCAATGACTCAAAACTTCGTTTAAAACTGGCTAATTTTTATATCAAATTTTTGAATATTTTAAAGTTGAATTATTTTAGTTTCAATAATTTGAAATTAATAATTGCCAAATTGTACCTTATTCATTTTTCCAAAATCAACCATTTCAATAAGAATTTTTAATTCTTGAATCCGTCAATTTCGAAAATAAGTCCATTTTTAATCCTTAAATTAGCAAAAGTTCAATTTTTAACATCTCTAATTTAAAATAAAGTGTTTAATTTTACAAGTTCAAGTCTGAAATTCGAATTAAGTAGATTTCAATTTTCAATTATTTGATTTCAAACGTTGTAAGGAAAAATTGTTCAATGTTAATCGCTTTTAATTTTAAATTATTCAAAAGTTTTAATCTCCTTTTTAAAGGTTTTCAATTTGAAGAACACATTAAAAATTCACAGAGTGGAAACTAAAATTTCTCAAATTAAGGTATTATGGGCACGAAAAACAGGTCTTATGAAGTAATATCTAATTATGCTTGTAAAAATCTCGTTTAAACGATAAAACAGTATTTTTCATGGAAAAAAAATGAAAAAAAAAATTATTTAATAATGTGTCTGGTCGTCCCGACATTCGGGGTGAGTAGTCAAATATCTTTCATAAGCTTGGCTAATCGTCCCGAATTTTCGGGACGAGTAGTCCGTCCTCTTTTCCAACTCACCGAATTTTTCGGGAAGACTAGAGTTTCTTACCAAAGTTTAGGAAATAATACAAATTTAATGATTGATAGCTTATTTTCTCAGGAAAAATATTCTTTATCATTTAATTTTTAATGCAATAATTTTGAATTTCAAAGAATTTTGTAGAAAATAAATAACTGAAATAAAATGAAACAAATGGAGTAAAACGCAAGGGATTCTTAGCGATTTCAAAGATTTTAAGACATTTTAAGGTATTTCAAGGAATTTCAAAAGATTTAGAGGTTTTATTGAATCTCAAAGGATTTTAAGGGAAATGATTTCGAATTATATCAAGGAAAATTTCAGATTTCCAAAGGAAAGATTTAAAGGAATTTTAAGGTATTCCAAAGGATTGCAAGAGATTTACACATTTTCTAGGGATTAAAAAGAGTTTTGTCCAATTTCCAAAGATTTTAAGGGATTTTTAGGGAAATTTGGAAAATAAGTGAAATAAAATTTCAAGGGATTCCTAGCGATTTTAAAGATTTCCAGGGAATTAAACGTTTTTTTAAAACTTTAATGAATAAGTTCAATTTCGTTTACTTCCCAGGGATTTTAAATGATTTCTACTGATTTAAATTGATTTTTCGATTTTCAGAAGAAAGATTTTTAAGGATTTTAAGGAATTCCAAAGGATTTTAAGTGATTACACAAATTTCCAGGGATTTAAGAGACTTTTGAAAGATTTCTAAAGAACGTTCAAAAATAAATCAAATTTCAAGGGATTTTAAGGTATTTTAAGGAATTTCACAAGATGCAAAGAATTTTCAAGGATTACAAAGTATTAAAAAGATTTTTAGGAATTTGAACTGTTTTTTAGAGAAATTTAATTTAACTTATATTCCAGGGATTTCAAATGATTCCTATAGAACTAGATTTTAGACAATGAAATTTCAAGGGATTCATAGGCATTTCAAAGATCTCAAGAGATTTTGAGGTATTTCAGGGCGTTTCATAAGATTTTTAAGAATTTTATTGAATCTCCAAGGATTTCAAGAGAGTTCAAAGATTTCTATGGATTTTAAAGGTTTTTTTTAAAGAACTTTAATGAATACGTTTAATTTACTTTATGTTCAAGGAATTTACGGGTTTGAAGTTCTGAACGTTCAAATGAACGAATTTTTTTACTGATGACTTTGTAAACCAGAAAAAGTGCTAAAGTGTTTGTTCATTTATATTAGAAATAATTTATTATTGAAACAGAATTATAATGCATATTTTTAATTGCAGTTGGAACAATATTTATTGGTAAAATAGAAATGGGAAAAAATATTTCGTTCATTTGAACGTTCAGAATTTCAGGTACATAAGGAATTTCGAATGATTTGTGCTTTTTTTAATTAAAGAGAACTTTAGGGAATAAATTAAATTTTATTTTAAACAAATTTTACGGATTTTAACACAGACGGGCACGGTTAGCGCTCGGATGGGTGACCGTTCGTGATTCTCGCATAGTCGTAATTTTACTGCGTTTAACTATTGTCGAGCGGCGGGTCTGATGCCGAGGATGAATTTGGACACTCCATGCTATCGAATATCTACATCCAAACTCCTTTGTCGTTAACCGACTATGCTCAAGAGTTTGGGTTTTTTGCAGTTTTCCACTTCTCGCACCAAATGTTCAGGCAAATGAGAGCGCTTGTAATAAAAATCCAGATGCAGACGGTAGGAGTTTTTATAAATTGAAAAAAAACACACGACTGAGTATACATCAGGCATTGACAAGCAGATATGTAAAAACCCGAAAACGGTATACATGGAGAAAAAAACTGATCTAATCTAATCTATAAAGTAAAATAAAAATATATAGCAACTGACCTGTCCATGATAATCGAAGCCATGTTTCTCGGCGATAGCAGCGGCAGCTTCGGATCCATCCGGCACGTGAATGGCAAACTGGTTGGAGTAAATAGGTGTTGGACGAGCACGTGGGCTTGGTTCCGGGTTTGCTGAGACAGCCAACAAAATCCCAAGCCACAGGAAAGTCACTCTGAGGTTCATCATCCCTCGGAGACTCTAAAGCCGATCCTCTAAGGACTCTTCTTATTCTCTTCCCTTCTCTTCACTGATCCTGATCCTCTTCCCTATCACTCGCGAACGCGACAATGACACTAATTGGCTTTAAGTTTCTCCAACCCTCTGATGATCGCCTCGGGACAAACTTCAACTCTTCGTATTCAATATCGATTTCAAGATTCAGAGCATCCACATGACTTTGCCGAATTCTCTGGAACATTCGTACTTCTCTTTTTCCAACAAACGAACGATTGAATCACGACTGCTCAAGAGGAAGTGGGTTGTTGAATCAGAATAGTCAGCAAGGCGAGAAACTTCAAGTTTGGTGCGTGCAAGTACTTTTATTTTGTCGAGACAGAACGGCGAGATTTTTAGTCGATGCTGTTTTCCGAGTTGGTTTGGAACTGCTTCTGATCTGAAAGAAAAGCAGAGTGCAAGTTTTATACTTTGTTCGGAATCGAAGGATCTTCGATTGTCTTTTTAGGTTCGAGAGTGTAGAGTGGCGAGAAAAAAGAAAAATCGGACCTCTATCTCGAGCTAGGAAAAAAAAGAAATATTCAACTACGAATTCTAGACTTCACAACCTAAAAATGCTCTCAAAAGAAGAGAAATAGGCTAGGCTGATTTTTCAAGAAAATAGGGGAATAAATTCTCTTAAATAAAATTAAATAGGTACCATATTCCTAAGATTACCAGTCGAAATATATTGCATTTTCAACAAAATATTTGCATTTTCAACCAAAAAATAGGATTCTTCTACCAAATGAGATGAATTTACTTTTTTATTGAAAATTAATCTTTTCGGGTTTTAAAGTCAAATGGTTTCTAAAACATTCGATTTTTAAACCAGAAAAGATGTATTTTCAACGACAAAAATCATTTTCAACAAAGAAAGATTAGTTCACAACAACAATAAAATAACTTTCAACCAAACAGTTGCATTTACAACCAAATAGTAGAACATTCAATCAAAAGAGACGAATTTTTAACAACAAAAATTAAATTTGAAAAAAAAACCTGAATTTTCAACCTACAATTTTTGAATGTTGAATTTTTGAATGTTGAAATATATGATTTTTCTACAAAACCGTTGAATTTTAAACCCAAAAATATAAATTTTCAAAAAAAAAGTTAATTTTCAACCAAAGAGATGAAAAATCAACCAAAAAATAATAATTTTTTACAAGGTAGTTCAACTTTGCAACCAACTAGTTGATTTTTCAAAATCAAAAACAGATGAATTCTACACAAAAAAAACGAATTTTCCACAAGAATAATTGAATCCTTAACCAAAACAGATTAATTTTCAACCAAACAGTTACAATTTTTAACAAACTACATGCATTTTCAAACAAATAATTGAATTTTCAATTGGAAAAGATCAACTTTCAATTTAAAACATCAATTGAAAAAAAAACGAATTTTCAAACAAAATAGTTCAATTTCAAATAAAAGAGATGAATTTTCAACTAAAAAATATAAATCCTCAACCAAATAGGGAATAGCTGATACTTTAAAAAAAATTTAATAAAAAAACAGTTGAATTTAACCAAAAAAGACGTATTTTCAATAAGATAGTTGAATCCTACCCAAAAACAGATTAATTTTCAACCAAACAGTTGCATTTTTTACCAAAAGAGACGAATTTCACTGAAGAAAGAAAAACAATTTCAACCGAATTGTCGAACTTTCAAGGCAAAAAGACAAGTTTTCTACAAAACAGTTGAATATTCAACTCGAAATTATGAATTGTCAACAAAAAATTTAATTTTCAACCAAATAGTTGAATTTTTTACTGAACAGATGAATCGTCAACCAAAAAAATTAATTAGTTTTACATAGTAATTCAACACTTAACCAAGTAGTTGAATTTTCAGCCAAAAGAGATGAATTCTGAACGAAAAATATAATTGACTTTTCAATTAAAAACAGGGCTCGGGAACTGCTCAAGCTTCAAAAAATATTAAAATAGTAACCATACTTCTCTCAAAAAAGTAACCGAAATGTAGCAATAATGTGGCAAAAAAGTAACCAAAAAGAAAATTTTTTTACCAAAAAAGACAAAGTTTCCACCAAAATTATGAATCTTCAACAAAAAAATGAATGTTTAAGAAAGTAGTTCAACTTTTAACAAAATGGTTGAATTTTTCTGTTTAAAAAAGATGAATTGTTAACGAAAAATGTAATAATTGATATAATAACCAAAAAAGGTTTTAATTTAATATGAAAAAACAGTAGAATTCATGAAAAAAAGACGATTTTTCAACAAAATAGGTTATTTTTCAACCAAATTGTTGATTTTTTAAGCCAAAAGGCCAATTTTTACAAAACAGTTGAATTTTCAACCAGTAAATATGGATTTTTTACAAAAAGTTATCTGTCAACCAAATAGTTGAAGTTCCTACGAAAACAGGGGAATCTTCAACCGAAAAAGATGAATTTTCAACAAAATAAATACATTTCTAACCAAAAAGATGAATTTTCAAATAAAATTATGTATTTTTAGACAAAAGGGTGATTTTCAATCAAGAAGATTAATTTTCTACCAAAAAGGACGAATTTTCAACTAAAATGATGAAGTTCGAACAAAAAAATAAAGTTTTAACAAAAATTGTTCAACTTTTAACCAATTTTCAATCAAAGAAGATTAATTCTCATAGAAAAATATAATAAGTAGTTTGATATTTCAACAAAATAGATTTAAATTTTAAATTAAGAACTATCAATTTAACCCAAATTGCAATTTTGATCAGGAATTCCCGGCTCTAAAGTGCCAAATTTACTGAAAAAATTGAAGCTTCTACATTTTTCACACGTTTTAAAATGACACGATTAATGAATTAATTCATTTCGGGCAAAAATGTAACCAAAAGTAACCTTTTCATAAAATAAGTAACTTTTTAGTAACCGCGGATCAAAAAAGTAACTGAGTTACTAAACAGTAACCCGTTCCGAGCCCTGATTAAAAAGAAATAACCGTAATTATAAAAAAATGACTCTTCTACCAAAAGATGAGTTTTTAATCCAAAAGGACGAATTTTCTATCAAAAAATGACTTTTTGGCATAAGAGTTCAATTTTCAACAAAATAATTGAATTTGCAACCAAATAAGGGGAGATTTGGGGCGGGGGTCGACAAAAGTCCACGTTTGTCCACAAGCGGGCGGATTCAGGTCAAAAGGTTCTGAAAAATTATCCACGTGGTATATGGATAGCTCCTAATAGAATTGTTAAAAAAACATATGAATTCTGAATAAAAAATACAATAGTATACTTTTCAATTAAAAAGAATGAACTTTACACCAAAAACAGTTCGATTTTTTCATTGGGTTTTATTAATTCAGTTCGTATTTAAGCGAAAAAAAAACAAAAAAAAAGAGGGGAAATTTATTGAAAACAGAGTAACTTCGACTGTTCCATGCTAGAGATCCTCAAGGGAGAGTTGAGACACGAGGTACTCCAATTTTGATTGGTGCCGCTGTACCGGAACTAGCTGATCTTTTATTGAATTAGATTGGCTTGAGTTGGGGTGATTTTCAAATCACAATTTTAATTGCCAGAGGATTTAATCCAGAATAGAAAGAACACCGATCATACAAAGATTGTAAATTCTTGAGAAAGCAATAACATTCATTTTCAAACAAACTAGAGGCTCATACGCGCGCTCCGCGCGCGAACAATTTATTTACATGTAATTATTTTATTTGGAAATGAAGTTCAATAAAATACCATTACATTAATTTTTACTTCAATAATTTTGATTTGTACACGGCTTCGCATGGATACCTTCTCACGATGCAGAATAAATAATTGTGCAACTCTAAACATTTTCATGCAACTTCGGAAAAAAACTTATAAAATGTCGGCGCGTACAAATTTTCATAGAAATACACAGTAAATGATCTCGACTCGAGAAGAGTCCAGATGTCAAGCCATTTCGAGCGTGCAATGGGCCCAAGTGGGGAACCATACATAACAATTTTGTGAGGCTCTTCACTTGGGGTGATCGCTAGAGAGATTGATCAGCAACCTGGGTCGGAGCAGTGTTGCGGAATAAACGTGTCATTTGAATAAATGACACGAGAATTCCAGATCAATCTAAAACATATATACCTAACACCTATATACCTACATACTTTACACCTATATACCTATCTAACTTATACCTATATAATCTACACCAATTCAACCATTTTTCCAACCGAGCAAGTCACGCCTATCCCGAAAGGGAAATGGCTTAATGGTATAATAATAATAATAAATAGCACTCGGATGGATGACCATCTGCGACGTATACGACCGAGTTGTGTATTCGCTGCGTTTTAACCTCGGTTTCAATTAATGTCGAGCAGGAGGTTTGACGGCAGGGTTTCTTCGATAAATTGCCAAACTCTTAATTTGTTCATGAAAATATTTTAAATAATTAATAAATCTTGGAAATTTGAAGAGCATAATAGAAAGAAGTCATCGGAACGATATTCTTAGTTAATTCTGTAAAAAATTTACCCTATTCGTTGAAAAATAGCCAAATTCTTATTTTTTCATCAAATTTGTTTAAATAATTAATAATTCTTGTAAATTTACAAAACAACATAGAAAAGAGCATCGGAAAGACAATCTTAGTTGACTCCGGAAACAAATCTTGTCTATTCCTTGACAAATGCCCAAACTCTGAATATGCTTATGAACATTGTTTAAATAATTAATAATTATTGTAAATGTGCAAAGTATCGTAGAAAATAGTTATTGAAAATACATTCTTTGTCCATTCTGGAAACAAATTGGGCCTATTCTTTCAGAAATAGCCAAACTCTTAATTTTTTAATGAAAATTGTTTAAATAATTAATAAATCTTGTAAATTTGCAAAACAATACAGAAAAAAGGCATCTGAAATATATTCTTATTTAATTCTGTTAAAATTGAGCCTGCTCCTTGAAAAACAGCCAAACTCTGAATATGTTTATACAAATTGTTTGAATAAATAGTAATTATTGTAAATTTGCAAAGTACCGTAGAAAAGAGTTATTGAAAATAAATTCTTGGTGATCCCGTAAACAAACTGAGCCCATTCATTGAAAAATGGCTGAACTCTTAATTTGTTGAAATATTTAATAATTATTGTAAATTTGCAAAGCATCATAGAAAAAGTCATCGGAAAGATATTCTTGGTTAATTCTGCAAAAAAATTGAGCCTATTCGTTGAAAAATAGCCAAATTCTGAATTTTGTATGAAAATTGTTAAAATTGTTAAAAATTATTGTAAATTTACAAAGCAACATAGAAAAGAGTCATCGGAAAGATATTCTTAGTTGACCCCGTAAACAAATTGTGCCTATTCTTTGAAAAATAGCCAAAATCTGAATATGTTTATGAAAATTGTCGAAATAATTCTTGTATATTTGCAAAGTATCGTAGAAAATGGTTATTCGATTCACATTCTTTCTTGATACCCTGAACTTATTTATCCTATTCATTGAGAAAAGGCCAAGCTCACAATTTGTTTATGAAAATTGTTTAAGTAATTAATAATTCTTGGAAATTTGCAAAGTATCATACAAAAAAGTCATCGGAAAGACTTTGCATAGCATTATAGAAAAAAAGTAATCGGAAAGATATTCTTGGTTAATTCTATAAAAAAATTTAACCTATTCGTTGAAAATAGCAAAAATCTGAATTTGTAATGAAACATAGAAAAAGAGTCTTCGGAAAGACATACTTAATGGACTCCGTAAACAAATTGTGCCTATTCCTTGAAAAATAGCTAAACTCTGGATATTTTGATAAACATGTTTAAATAATTAATAATTATTGTAAATTTTCAAAGTACTGAATATAAATAGGAAAGAGTTATCCGAAAAACGTTTGTTGAAAAATGGCCAAAGTCTTAATTTGTTTATCAACATTGTCTAAATAATAATTCTTATCTAATTTTTTAAAAAATTGAGCCTATTCGTTGAAAAATAGCCAAACTCTAAATTTTGTAATCGAAATTGTTCAAATAATTAATAATTGTTGTAAATTTACAAAACATAGTAAAGAGTCATCGGAAAGACAATCTCAGTTGACTCTGTAAACAAATTGTTCTGAATGTGTCTATGACAATTGTTTAAATAATTGATAATTATTATAAATTTTTAAAGTATCATTATTATTATTATTATTATTATCGATTAGCGATTCGAACTCGAAAGTTCATCGCCTCATCTACCCGAAACCGCCACACATCTCTATCCTGTGCATCCTCCATCCAGTTTAAGTAATCATGTCCTAGTTCTTTTAGATCATCCCTTACATTTTTCTCCCATCTGATTCTCGGTCTGCCTAGAGGTCTCTTACCAATCGGTTTCCCCCTTAAAACTTGCGCCACTGTTCTTTCATTGCCCATTCTTGCTACATGCCCTGCCCATCTTAGTTTACGCGCTTTCATTACTCTATTAATATTTGCTGACCCGTAGAGAGCGTGCAGCTCATCATTATGCAGTTTCCTCCATTCACCAGTCTCTTCGTCCCTCTTTGGGCCATAGATTTTTCTAAGTACTTTATTTTCAAAAACTCTAAACCTATTCTCCTCTCCTTTCGTCAGCGCCCACGTTTCACACCCGTACATAACGACCGGCATTATTATTGTTTTGTAAATTCTTACTTTGATGTTTCTAGATAGCAATCGCGATTTTAGTAGTGTGTTTGCTGCATAGTAGCACCCATTACCAGCGTGAAGCCGTGCGTTGATTTCCGTTTTCATATTATTTTTGCTAGTTATAATAGACCCGAGGTATTTAAACTCGTTAACCCTCTCGAATTTCATATTTCCGGCCATTAGATCCCCGTCTTGATTACTTTGTCCGGGCCTGACGACGGTCATATATTTTGTCTTCGATTCGCTAACTTCCAAGCCAATCTCTTTGGCTTTTGTGATCAAGATCTCTGCGTTTTTAGCTACGGTTTCTTTATCATCCCCTAGTAAGTCGAGATCATCCGCATACCCAAGAATTTGTATTATCCCATTGAGGGTTGCACCGGTCGGATTCACTTGTACTTGTCTGACCACGTATTCTAAAACTAAGTTGAAAAGGACGCACGAAAGTGCATCGCCCTGTTTCAGGCCATCGCGGATCGAAAACTCTTCCGATAAACTTCCGTTTGCCCGTATTCTACCCCTACTGCCGCGTAAGCAAATTTCGATAAGTCTAACTAATTTTCTTGGTACACCCAAGAACTCTAGGATCCAGTACATTCGTTCGCGTATAATAGAGTCGTAAGCTTTTTTGAAATCGACAAATAGCTGATGCACTACTTCATTATATTCCCATTTCTTTTCTAACAGTTGTCTAATTGTAAACATTTGATCGCTTGTAGATCGGTTTCGGCGGAATCCACACTGGTAATCCCCAATGATTTCCTCGGCAAAAGGAGTTAGTCTACTTAAGATTACATTGGACAGGATCTTATAACATGAAGGCACAAGTGAAATTCCCCGATAATTGTTACAATTCGTTTTATCGCCTTTTTTAAAGATAGGAATAATAATAGAGGTATTCCATTCCTCCGGCATCCGTTCTGTTTTCCAAACTGCGCGTATTAATTTACAAATTTGCCTTGTGAGGCAAGGGCCTCCATTTTTTATCAGTTCTGACGGTAGGTCGTCGATGCCCGCGGCTTTGTTATTTTTTAACTTCTTTATGGCCATTTCTATTTCTATATCAGTAGGCTCATCAATTAATAGATCAACAGTGTGGATTTCACCGAGATTACCTTCAACGGGGGCTTCGCGTACATTTAATAACTTATCGAAATAGTTTTTCCATAAATTCAGTCTCTCTGTCGCATCGGCTACCAGATTACCATTTTCGTCCCTCATTACTTCCGTTCTACTTTGAAAGCCTTTCCTTATAAAATTGATTCCCCTGTACATCTCACGCGGGTTATTTTGTTTATTATGCGTTTCTATTGCTAGTATTTTATTCTTTTCGCACTCCCTTTTCTTGGATCTATAAAGCCTATTTGTACTTTTACTAATCTCGAGATACTTCTTATGTGTTTGATCGCACTTATTTTGTAAACTAATTAGTTTGGCCTTCCGACGTTTTTCAAACCAAAGTTTGCACTCTTCGTCAAACCATGGTTTGCTTTTAGTTACTTTCTTTAAACCTATAGTAAGTTTCGCGGCTGTCTTTATCGCCTTTTTCATATTGCTCCACAGGGTTTCCGAGTCCTCCACGTAATTATCGTTATCGTCTCTCTGTTCTTGGAGAACGTCGAAACTATTAGAGATCTCAACTTGATAATTTAATATTTCTGTTGGTGTTTTAAACTTATCTATATTGAAACGAACTGTTGGCTCTGTGCGGCTTCTCTTGTTACTTAACGCTAGCCTAGATCTTAGTTTTACCATCACGAGAAATAGGAAATAGATATTTAAAAAACATGCTTAATTAATTACGCAAAGAAATTGAGCCTATTTTTTAAAAAATAGCCAAACTCTTGATTTGTTTATCAAAATTGTTTAAATAATGATTCATTCTTTGAAATTTGCAGAGCATTATAGCAAAACGTCACTGGAAAGATATTCTTACTTAATTCTATTAAAAATGGAGCCTATTCGTTACAAAATAACCAAAATCTCATTTTTTTAATTGAAATTGTTTAAATTATTAATAATTATTGTGAATTTACGAAGCGACATAGAAAAGTGTCATCAGAAATACATTCGTAGTTACTTTGTAAACAAACTGTACCTATTTCTTGAAAAATAGCCAAACTATGAATTTGTTTGTGAAAATTGTTTAAATAATTAATAATTCTTGGGAATATATCAAGCATAGAAAAAAGTCACCGGAAAGATATTCTTAGTTGACTCCATTTTCTTTAAAGATAAATAAGCCAAGGGTAAACCCCTTTTTAAAATTTTCTAAACTTCTATAAATTCCAAAAATAATTTAAATTTTAATGTTTTCTCATAAAAATATGACAGATGAATTCATATTTTCAATTGTTTAAGATTGCAATAATAGTTAAAATTGGAAGGAAGCTATATTCTTTGAAAATGTAACTGAAAGTTAAATAAAATAAAATTATAAACGTTCATAATTTTTTATTGTTAGTTAAAATTATAAGGATGTAATCGTCTTTTAAAATATAAATGAAAGTAAAATAAAAGAAATTTCTAAATGTTCATAATTTATATTGTTTATTATTCTAATAGAAAAAAAATTTCGAAAAAAAGTAAGGCTTTATAATTTTAAAAAGAAATATTAAAAAATGAGCCAAAATATTAATTAAAATTTGTAATTTTGTCTTTAAAAATAATTAGCCCAGAGTGGAATCATTTTGATTTGCTTAAGATTTCTAAATTATTTAAATTTAAAAGAAGTCATAGACGTCGAAAATGCAACTAAAATAAACATAAAATGAATTGCTAAATATTCATAATTTTCCATTATTTATAATTATAATGAAAAAAATTCAACTTGTAGTTGAAATTATAAATTTTTTTAAAACTTGCTTCAAAGCTATCTAAATTTTTAAAAAATTGAAAAAAAAACACAGAATGAATTCATTAAAATGCTTTAATATTACAGCACACTAAAAATGAGGGGAAAGTATATTGCATGTGAAAAATTATTTCAAAAAATCTTTAAAAAGCACAATAGCATTGTATTGAAGAGATTATTAATGTTCTGGAAGCAATTAACAAAAAGAATAAAGACTGAAATTAATGAAAACTTTTACAATTATTAAAATTTGTACTGGGTTTTTAATTCTCATTAGATATATTGTGCATATATTTTCTTCTAAAAGTGAATTTGTTTAAAATGTTCAAATGGTTTTGATTTTAATATTATAGTTCAGATAGAAAAGTTGTGCTTATTATTAAAAAGGTGATAGCTGCAATTATGTTTTAATGTAAGCTAAAAAATAGCCAAACTCTGAATTTGTTTATGAAAATTATTTGAATAATCAATAATTATTTTAAATTTACAAAGTACCGTAGGAAAGACTCATCGAAAAGGCATTCTAAGTTGATTCCGTAAACAAATTGAGCCTATTAGTTGAACAATGGCCAAACTAAAGATATTCTTAGATAATTATGTAAAAAAATTTGAGCCTATTCGTTGAAAAATAGCCAAATTCTGCATTTGTTTATGAAAATTGTTTAAATAATTAATGATTATTGTACATTTGCAAAGTATAATATCAAACAGTCACCTGCAAAGCATTCTTAGTTGATTTCGTTAAAAAAAAATTAAGCCTTTTCTTTGAAAAATAACCAAACTCTGAATTTTCTCACAAAAATTGTTTAAATAAATAAATCATAATTTTTTGGAATTTGTAAATTACTATAGAAAAGAGTCATCGCAAACATATTATCATTTAAATCTGTAAAAGAATTTAGCCTATTCATTGAAAAACAAAATTCATTATAAAAAAATCTTAGTTTGAAGTAATTAATAATTCTTGTGAATTTGCGAAACATTATGAAAAAAACTCATCGAAAAGACATTCTTACTTGATTTCGTTAAAAAAAATTAAGCCTATTCGTTGTAAAATAGGAAACTCTGAATTTCCTTACAAAAATTGTTTAAATAAATCATAATTACTGGGAATTTCTAAAGCACTATAGAAAAGAGTCACCGCAAAGACATTCTCAGTTAATTTTGTAAAAACATTGAGACTATTCGTTGAAAAACAAAATTTATTATTAAAAGAATCCTAGTTTTAAATCAATAACTCTTGAGAATTTGCAAAACAACCATAAAAAAATCATCTAAAAGACATTCTTAGTTGATTCCGTGAACAAATTAAGCCTATTCCTTGAAAAATAGAGAACTCTGAATTTCCTCACAAAAATTGCTTAAAATTTGAATTTGCAAAGCAACATATAAAAGAGTAATCGCAAAGATATTCTCAGTTAATTTTTTTTTTAGCATATTTTTTGAAAAATAGACAAACTATGAAATCTTGGGAATTTTCAAAGCACCATAGAAAAGAGTCATCGCAAAAATATTCTTAGATAATTTTTTTTAACAAATTGAGCATATTTGTTGAAAAATAGACAAACTATAAACTCTTGGGAATTTTCAAAGCACCATAGAAAAGAGTCATCGCAAAGATATTCGTAGATAATTTTTTGTAATTGAGTCTATTTGTTGAAAAATAGAAAAGCTCTGAATTTGTTTATAAAAATTGTTAAAATAATTAATAATGCTTCCAAATGTGCTAAGTTTCATATCAAACAGTCACCGCAAAAGCATTCTTAGTTTATTCCGTTAAAAGAAGCTAAGCCTGTTCGTTGATAAATAACAAAACTTTGAATTTTTTTTTAATTGCCAAAAAAAACTTGATGCACTAAACTAATTGATCCTATTCGTTGAAAAATGGCCAAGTTCTTGATTTCTTCATGAAGATTGTTTAAATAATTAATAATTCTTAGAAATTTACAAAGCATCATATAAAAAAAGTCATCGGAATGATATTCGTAGTTAATTCTGTAAAAAATGTAGCCTATTCGTTAAAACATAGAAAAATTATAAATTTTCAATGAAAATGGTTTAAAACATTATTAATTGTTGCAAATTTACAAAGCAACATCGAAAAGAGTCATCAGAAAGACTTTCAATGTCATCATCGAAAAAAGTAATCGGAAAGATATTCTTGGTTAATTCTATAAAAAAATTTAGCCTATTCGTTGAAAATAGCCAAAATCTGAATTTGTAAAGAAACATAGAAAAAGAGTCTTCTGAAAGACATACTTTTTGACTCCGTAAACAAATTGTGCTTATTCCTTGAAAAATAGCCAAGCTCTGGTTATGTTGATGAACATTGTCTAAATAATTAATAATTCTTGTAAATTTTCAAAGCATCGTACATAGGAAAGAGTGATTTGAAAAACATTTTTTATTGATTCCGTAAAAAAATTGAACCTATTCGTTGAAAAATGGTCCAACTCTTCATTTGTTTATCAACAGTGTTCAGATAATAATTAATTCTTTGAAATTTGCAGAGCATTATATAAAAAAAAGTCATCGGAAAGATATTCTGACCTAATTCTGTAAACAATTGAGCCTATTCGTTTAAAAATAGCCAAACTGTTAATTTCTTAATCGAAATTGTGTAAATAATTAATAATTCTTGTAAATTTATAAAGCAAAATAGAAAAGAGTAATCAGAAAGAAATTCTTAGTTAATTCTGTGAAAAAATGTAGCCTATTCGTTGACAAATAGCTGAAATCTGAATTTGTTTATGAATATTGTTCAAATAATTATTAATTATTGTATATTTGCAAAGTATCGCAGAAAATAGTTATTGGAAATACATTCTTTGTTGATTATGGAAACAAATTAGGCCTATTATTTCAGAAATAGTCAAACTCTTAATTTTTTGATAAAAATTGTTCAAATAATTAATAAATCTTGTAAATTTGAGGAACAATATAGAAAAAAGTCATCTGAAATATATTCTTATTTAATTCTGTTAAAATTAAGCCTACTCCTTGAAAAATAGCCAAACTCTGAATATGTTCATAAAAATTGTTTGATTAATAATAATTATTGTAAATTTGCGAAGTACCGTATAAAAGAGTTATTGGAAATACATTCTTGGTGATCCCGTAAATAAACTGAGCCCATTCATTTAAAAATGGCCGAACTCTTAATTTGTTGAAATAATTAATAATTATTGTAAATTTGCAAAGCATGATAGAAAAAGTCATCAGAAAGATATTCTTAATTAATTCTGCAAAAAGTTGAGCCTATTCGTTGAAAAATAGCCAAACTCTGAATATGTTTATGAAAATTGATGAAATAATTAATAATTATTGTATCATAATTTGTTTATGAAAATTGTTTAAATAATTTATAATTCTTGGAAATTGGCAAAGCATCATACAAAAAAGTCATCGGAAAGATATTCTTGGTTAATTCTATAAAAAAATTTAGCCTATTCGTTGAAAATAGCCAAAATATGAATTTGTGAAGCAACCTAGAAAAAGAGTCTTCGGAAAGACATACTTTTTGACTCCGTGAACACATTGTGCCTATTCCTCGAAGAATAGCTAAATTCTGGATATGTTGATAAACATGTTTAAATAATTAATAATTACTGTAAATTTTCAAATTATCATACATAGGAAAGAGTTATTTGAAAATGTTTTTTATTGATTCCGTAAAAAAATTGAGTCTACTCGTTGAAAAATTGTCAAACTATGAATTGTTTATCAACATTGTTTAAATAATAATTAATTTTTTGAAATTTGTAGAGCATTATAGAAAAATGTCACCGGAAAGATATTCTTATCTAATTCTGTAAAAAATTGAGCCTATTCGTTGAAAAATAGCTAAACTCTAATTTTTTAATCTAAATTGTTTAAATAATTAATAATTCTTGTAAATTTACAAAACATAATAAAGAGTCATCGGAAAGACAATCTTAGTTGACTCCGCAAACAAATTGTTCTGAATGTGTTTATGAAAATTGTTTAAATAATTAATAATTATTGTATATTTTCAAAGTATCGTACATAGGAAAGAGTTATTTGAAAAACATTCTTTATTGATTCCGTAAACAAATTGAGCCTATTTTTTAAAAAATAGCCAAACTCTTGATTTGTTTATCAAAATTGTTTACATAATGATTTATTCTTTGAAATTTGCAGAGCATTATAGCAAAAAGTCACTGGAAAGATATTCTTACTTAATTCTATAAAAAATAAAGCCTATTCGTTAAAAAATAGCCAAAATCTCAGTTTTTTAGTTGAAGTTGTTTAAATAATTGAAAATTATTGTAAATTTACAAAGCAAGATAGATAACAGTCATCGGAAAGATATTCTTAGTTGCATTCGTACACAAATTGAGTCTATTCGTTGAAAAACAGCCAAAATCTGAATATCTTTATGAAAATTGTTGAAATAATGATTAATTATTGTATATTTGCAAAGTATCGTAGAAAAGATTTATTGGGAATACATTCTTTCTTGATTCCCTAAACTAATTGATCATATACCTTGAAAAATGGCCATGTTCTTGATTTGTTTATGAAAATTGTTTAAATAATTAATAATTATTGAAAATTTGCAAATCATCATACAAAAAAGT
>CAKNYM010045953.1:233514-252203 GCA_932195095.1 Andricus curvator
GTAACGGAAATAGTAACGCACCAAGATGGGTTTTCAAAGATAGGATATATTTTAAAATTGTCATGAAATATAAAATAGTAAAAAATTACACAGCGGCGACCATTGGAGGGGGACACATGTCTGAACTCTCCCTGGACTCCAGACTCTGGAGGATCTCTACTCCATGCAATATAGAATCAAGTTCGGGTCACTGCGTATAAAGAAACAAGTTTGAATTGCTCTGTATATGGAATCAAGTCTATTTTCTTAAAAGTTCGATTTTTGGGATTTAAATAAACAAACAGACCGTTTTGCAGCACGTAATAAAGTATTACCAAATTCTATACAACAGTCAATATTTCAGAGTATTCCAGAATATTTTATTACATGCTGCACAACGGCCTGCTTTTCCATATTTATTTCATCACGAAAAGTTAAATATCCGAATCGATAAAAATGGACTTGCTTCCCTATACGGAGCAAAGACCGTCGAACGGTTACATTCAACCACGACAGTCGGAAAACCGGTTGAACTCGGGAACATGGTTTTTTGCAGTTTTCCTCTCCCCTGCCCAAACGTCCAGGCAAATGTGAGGTCTTCTAATAAAGTCGGCTACGTGACTTACCTAAATGAACTAGCCTAGTTTCAATGATAATAATAAGTAGTAACTCTAACCTGATTCTTTATACGGAATCACCCAAACTTGATTCCATATTGCATGGAGCAGCCGACTTTTGGTCGACACTCCTTTCAAACTTTAAACTCGGAATCGCAGGATCTTCGATTGTCTTTTCAGCTTTTAGAGTGAAAGGAAAAAGAGGTAAGAAAAGAAAAAGGATGAAAGAAATATGAGAGGTTTAAACGAAACTCAACCCCAGTGAGCTCCAGTCCCACTTTAGGCAACTGGTGTTAGTCGTATAAACGCGTTAAAATTTCAGCCGCTTCTTTCGCTTTCAGAGGGGAAAACTCGAATCGGTGAGCTCCTGGTGAATGCGGAAGGACGTGCGAAGAACCGGAGAAACTCGTAATCTAATTTCGCCTTTCCGGTGTGCGCGAGCTGATTTAGGTTAAAGCGGAAACACGCGCTCTACTCACTTTGCGATAGTTTCGCAAAACAAGGGAGCGACTTTCCGACGCCTTGGGGAATAACCAAACTTTTAGACAATCATTCGGTTTTCAAATCAACCTGAGAGGCGAGGCAATATCGAATGGAAAGCACAAGTTCTTACCCAGGTTGACTTTAGACAAATTTGAAATTAAGTGGACTTCAATGTCTTCAGAATTAAATTAAACTTGCTGAAATTTAACAATTTAACAATTAAGAACATCCAAAGCTCGAATTTGAACAACTTTTGCAGGGTGGATGGATGATTTTCATTCAAGAAGATGTTCAAGTGTTGAGCAAGGTGAATATTAAGCGAAGATGGTGATTGAAGAATCAAATCAACTGATTCTTCAATCACCATCTTCGCTGGATGATTTTAAACTTCTGGTCAATTGTTGATTTTTCCCGGTCAATTGAAAAGAGTTCAACAGATTTGAATGATTTCAAACAATTTGAAACAAGAAATATTGGAAAAGAATTAGGGTAATCAGTACAATGGTTGGCCACCTGCCAATGATTGGCCACCTCATTTAAATATGTTTATGCGAAAGAATACTCAGAATTAAAACTACTAATAAATAGTGCATCTGAAGTTCAGAACGTTCAAATGAACGAAACCTTTTTTCCCAGTTTTATTTTATTAAAAAATATTGTTCCAACTACAATTAAAATAATGCATTCGAAGTTGATTTTGTAATCTGTTATTTGCAATATAAAGTGAATCAATACTTCAGCGCTGTTTCTAGTTTTTATCAGTAAAAATTTCGTTCATTTGAACTTTCAGAACTTCAAGAACATAGGATGAAGCACAATTTCTGTAACGTATTTAACAAGCTAGGTTAGTGCAGTGTAGTGCGTTTAAGTGCCAGATTAAGTAAAACTGAGTAAAACCGGTAATGCTGAATGAATAAGGAACTTAAACAAGAACCTGTTGATGTTATGAGTGTCCGCTTATTAAAAATTATTATTTGTTTAATAGTTGCGATAGATTAAACTAAAAACTTTTGAATTTTAATAGAATTTGGTGAATTACGATGCACGTCAATAGTATTCTAACCTTAAAATTATGTATATGTATATTGATAAATAGGTGGCCAATCATTGTCCTTGTGAATTATACGGAAATATAATTATTGTCCACTATATCTGAAAACCAAATTACTAATATCTTTGCCAAAATTCATTCAAAATTTTTCAAAATTTGTATAGACTATTTATATAATTGGTTGTCTTACGAATAATGAGCGGAAATAATGTCGAAAACAGTTTTCATTATGCAATTTAGTGACTAATCACTGTGCTTTCAAAATCAGTATTCTATAACCTGCTGTGGCCAACGAGGTGACCCATGGCTGTATTTCACCACATTTCAGTGGCCAATCATACAATCATTGGCCTATGCTAATCACTATGTCGTCACGGCCAATCATTGTGCCGATTACCCTATAATTCTAAATTTGAAGAGGAATTTTGTTTAAATGGTCTTCTTCTAATCAGACTTAAAATTATTTTCTTCATTTCCCGTTCGATGTCAAAAATTCTCTGTTCCAAGTCAAATAATAATTTCTTACGAAAATTCCCTCTCCCAAAGTATAAATTATAATTCGCTACAGAAATTCCCTCTTTGTTCCAAAGTAAAAATTATAATTCTTGACGAAAATTCTCTGCTCGAAAGTCTAAATTATAATTCTTCACGGAAATTCCCTGTCCCAATGTCTAAATTATAATTCGTTTGGGAAATTCCCAGTAGTCCGGAGCCACAATTAAATTTATTTCAAAAAATTCCCTGTTCCAAGTGAGAATTATATTTATTTGCAACATTTTCTATTATAATTCAGAAATATACACTACCAGCAAAAGCTATCTACGCGCCTATTTTTTGAGCTGTTGCTAAAGTGCCTTAATTTTCTTAATTTAAAAAGATATGGCAAAAAATCTCAAATGTAGATGTTTTCGAAGAATTGTAATAACTCAGGAAATAATTAACTAAATTGTTAAGATATTTTTTCCTAAATTCTCCCGTAAGTCAAACTCGGTGCAAAAAAATCGCAAAAATCCAAAAATGTATGAATATTTACAAGCGTTAAACAAAATATTATTTATCACATTTTATTAAATTTCAGTAATATACATAAAAATATAATTTTTTGAATTTCTTAAAACAACGTGGTGAGTACAATCATTATTTGAAATTTTGCGACTTTTTTGCACCAAACTTGACCCTAGGGTAGGATCTAGTCTAGGGAAAAAATTCTACGACAAAATACTATGCAGCATTTCCTTTAAAATAAGCACAGAAATTAAAAAATGTTAATTATTTCCAGATATAGTCCAATTTTTTGAAAACATTAAAATAAAAAATTTGGAACACGGAATTTTAAAAATCGGCCGCATTCTGACATGGAGGAAGGATTGTTTTTGTAAATACCCTTTTTATAAATCAGAATTAAAATTATTTTCCACAATTTTCCGTGATTCTTTTGATATTTGCTTTATTTATTCCGGGTCCCAACTCAGAATTATAATTATTTAGAAAAATGCACTGTTCCAAGTGAAAATTGTAATTCTCTTTAAAAATTCCCTGTTCTAAGTGAAAATTATAATTTTTCACAAATTCCCTGTTCCAACTCAGAATTAGAGTAATACAATAAATGAAACCAATTTTTAACTTGCACATCAGCATATTCGAGAGAAAAACTTCGTTTCATCATATTTCCGGTCATTGTAAACAAAATTGCCGGTTTTCCCAATCTTCCGGTCAGATAGACAATCTGTTTCGGTTCATAGTTTTGTTTTTATTTTTAATAGCTTTAAATTTGAAAAAAAAAATGAAAAATGTTAATATCCCAAGCTGAATTTCCTTAAGTAAGGCGTTATCAGATTCTTCATATCAGAATTGTAAATCTTTAGGATAAGATTTGAATATTCCATCTAGGTATATTCACCATTCAATCATATTTTGCAAAAAGCATAAAAAACTAACAAAAAGCAATCTGCAGAAAGACAAAACAATTGACCCTAATTTATATAAACAATTTCTACGTAATTTCGAATAATCACAAAGTCTTGCATCGTCTTAAAAATAATTTAAATTCAACAAAATAAATTCAAATCATGAATAATTCCTTTTTTTAATCGGGTATACTTCCGAAAAGTTCACCCAAGAATATTGACTTGATACTTGGCCTAGGGGTTCCTTTTAGACCCTAGTTGGACGCAGATCAATATAAATTAAGTTATTAATAATTTTGACTTTTAAAAAAAATTAGTGTTTTTTTCAAAACCTTGAAAAATATTGATTTCGGAAAAAAAATGTTGTATACAAAAGTTGTAGATCTCGTCAAAACACATATGTTTTATATTTATACTTTTTTTATCAAATTGATATTTTTCAATAAAAATTACAAAAATGAATTACAGACTTTTTGTTACAAATAAATGACCGCCACTATGATGCGTGTTTTTTTTGGGCCGTTGGAAAAGAGGGTCGGCGTGAGTGGATGTGGACCACACACTTTCCACCCCCTCAAGCCGAAACCCTTTTCCAACGGCATAAAAAAAATCTGAAAAATTAATTTTTGTCATTTTTCTCGAAAAATATTCATTTTAGAGAAAAAAGTATAGATATAAAAAATATGTGTTTTTACGAGATCTACAACTTTTATGGCTAACACTTGTTTCCAAAATCAATATTTTTCGAGATTTTGAAAAAAAAACTAATTTAAAAAAAAAGGCAAAATTATTAATAACTTAATTTATATTGATCTGCGCCAAAAATCCTTTTAGTGCGTTCAACTAGGGTCTAAAGGGAACCCCTACGCCAAGTATCAAGTCAATATTTTATTTATACTTGAGAACCGAGAATAAAATATGTTTAAAGATTCAAATTAGTGACATAGAATTTCTTATCTAACACCTACTTTACTTAATGAATCAGTTAAAATACTGAAGATAAATATCCCACAAAAAATGAATATAAATGCAGACTGAGATATTTTTAAAATTAGTTATTCCAAACCAGAAATGGCTTTTGCAAATAAATAAAATTACTCACTGGAGATTCTAAGACTCAAGGACAGGATAATTAGTTTCGTCCGAAAGATTCTATTATACGTATGTATTTATTTTTGTTGTTAAATAACTCTCGGCAGATGTGAGTAAATTGGTCACATTGATTCATAACCGGTCAATTACGCAACGAGTCAGCTACAATTTCGCATTAACTCTTAAGTTCTCCAGGAAGGTTTTAATACAATGTGACGATTTAGCCGAGATGGGTACGTACAATGTACAATGTATATTACTATACGTATAACAAATGTATTGTACGTTTTATCAACTGGCCAAAGAAGCGGGAATTTTAAATTGAGTATTTTTTAAAAAAGATGTTCACCGAAACAGTCAATATTAAACAATTAATTATTTGTTTTCATTTATCATTTTACAAACATATGGTGTAAACAATATGTGCTTACTGAAGTTTTCCTCACAGAATGATTTCCTGGCCGTCCATAAACTAATTTGAACTACTTTGTTAAAAATTAATTTTTTTGGTTGAAGATTCATGTCTGCTAGAAAATTTGACTTTTCCATTTTTAGAAAATTAATCTTTTTGGCTAAAAAATCATCTTTTGGGTTAAATGTTGAACGTTTAAATGAACGAAATATTTTCCCCCATTTCTATTCAACCCATAAATTAATATTGTTCCAACTGCAATTTAAAATATGCATTGTAATTCTGTTTCAATAATAAACTTTTTCCAATATAAATAAACAAAAATTTAAGCATTTTTTCTGGTTAGCCTTGTTAGGCATTGTTAGCCCAAAATATAATATTACACTTTTAAAATAAAAATAATTAATTTTCAACGAAAAAATATGACTTTTAACAATATACTTGAATTCTCTTCAAAATAATTAAATTTTCAACCACACAGTAGATTTTTTAACCAAAATAGATGAATTCTGGATAAAAAATATCATAGTACAATTTTCAATCCAGAAAGGCAATTTTTCTATCCAAAAAGACGAATTTTCAACAAAACAGTTGTATTTTCGACTAAAAAATATGACTTTTTAACAAACTTGTTGAATTTTCAACAAAATAATTAAATTTTTTAACCAAATAGTACCATTTTGAACCAAAAGAGAAAACATAATAGTAGACTTTTCAAACAAAATAATTAACTTTCAACCAAAAAGATGAATTTTCAATCAAAAAAAGATAACTTTTTGACAATATACTTGAGTTTTCAATACAATAATTGAATTTTCAACCAAATAGTAGACTTCTTAACCAAAAAAGATGAATTCTGAAACAAAAATATAAAAGACTTTTAAAATAAAAAGAATTAACTTTTAAAATAAAAAGAATTAACTTTTAAACAAAGAGAGTTATATTTTTTAATAGGTTCTATTATAATTCAGTTCATATTTAAGCGAAAAAATAAGAATTTTCTTGAAAAAGGGGCAAAAAGAGGAATTCTTCAAAAAAGGGGAAAAGTGGGGAATAGGGGACCAGAACCGGGTACATTTTATATTTCAAGACAAAAGAATACCCCAAAATTATAACTTTATTGTGCCAGTTATTAGAAATTCATTATATAAATTTAACTTACCTATGTAATTAACATGTTAAATATCTAAAAATGAAGTATTCTTAATCAAATATAAAAGTAACTTTAGTATTTTAACGATCCATCAACACCACCTTTAAATTCTTAAATATATAGTATAACACTCAGTAACACTGAGCACAATAAATTCCAAACACATTTTTTCGAAGAGCAAGACAATATTCATTGCAAAATTAAAAATAAATCTGAAAAATTCTCCCGGTTTTCAAAAAAATTCCCGGCTATTTCCCGGTGCTCAAAATTATTTCCCGTTTTCTCGGTCAGTGGCTACCCTGATATTTAACTTAAGCGTTTCAAATAATTTTGAACAAATTAAGAATTTCAAAATTAAATTAAAATCCAATTTTTTAAATAATATCTTTTATTCTTGAAAATTTTTTCAGCTACTTTTTCACTCTGTGTTCCTATTTCCTGTGAAGAGCACTCCAAGAGAATATTTGACAAAAAAAAGTTCTTTGAATCCATCTGAAATTCAAAAGCTGAAATTTTAGTCCACAAAATGTTAATTCGCAAGAGCTCGTATCCTAGTCGAGCTTTATGCAAATTGAGAAAATCTTTTCCGTCATTGCGACAAATTCAGATCGAGGAAATTGGATGTCCTCAAAATTACAACATAAATTTATGTAAATTAGGAAAGATAAAAAAGCAACCGAGAATTTTTGCCATCATTTTGGATAAAATTTGATAATCTTATTACTGGACTTTTCCTCATTTTGTTAAAAATGAATTTTTAAACAGATCTTTCATTTTGAGACTGAATCGAAAATCCACAAAACAAATTTGTTGCTGTTAAGCTCTAACCGTCGGAAGCGGAACTTTCTCAAAATATATTAAATTGATTACAGGCAACTTGGAGTCTCTCGAATGTTTTAGTGTACGATTTCCACTATTTATATTTTTATATGTTGAGACACGAATATCAAACGATTAACGGTGAAAGTCTTCATTGCTCAATTCCGATCAAGTAGAGTAGCGAGGTGCAATTTACAAATATCTATGTTTATTTCCTGAAAATCCTTGTTTAAGAGATCAAATAAATAATTGGGTCGAATTCATAAATTGTACAATAATCCTAATGTTAAAAAATTTTGAAAGAACAAGAAATCCAGTTTTAAGCTCCAACATTGAAAATATCTCAATAAAAAGACCCCTAAATTGGCAAGCATTAGAATTAAAAAAAATATATCGGAAGATTTAATCTTGTTTTAAATTCAAATCTAAATTTCTATTTGGAAATTCTAAATAAAAAAACATAAAAAGTGGAAGGTAAATAGAATTAATAGAATCTCAGTTTAAATTCGCATAAAAAATGGAAGTTATCTGAAATTTCAAGAATTTGTATTTTAGTTGGAAAGCATCCAAAATAGTTACAATCCAAATTTGTACTTCAAAAATTGATAGAATTCCAATACTAAATTGTGAACATTGAAGTAAAACCAGACTTAATTTATAGGGCTTTAATAAATTATTATTAAAAAGCTGATTAGAAGATGAAAGCTTTTGTAAACTCTGAGAAGTTTTTAAATCTTCGAAATTAGGACAAGTTAATTTGAATTTTGTTTGGATTCATACTTCTCCCAATAATTAGTAACTACTTTTATTGCCATTCTCGAGAAAAACGGCTTTAAAAAATCCATGCACGTTACATGGACCGCGATGCGTGAGTCTTTCAACTCTCGGTTAGATGAGGCGGCAGCAATCCGCGTTTGTAACCAGAAACTCTTTTTTGCCAATTTTGTTGTTGTTGCAATTGACTATCAGATTTGTATAAATCGAGAAAAAATATTAATGTTTAATCATTTTTTCAATCTTGACCACTTTTACTTCTAGAAATGTTTTTCATAGAAGTTTATAATTTTTTCATTCAACTGAATATTTATATTTTGTTTATTACGATTTTTATATGAGATAAAAATAGAAAAAGGATGATAAAAATAAAATAAACGAAGTGTCTAGGCCCACCGCAAATATTTATGCAAGGTACACCGCACTTTCCAGCTCCCCTGGACTCACAGAAAATATTTGTTTTACAACGAATTTCGGTGATCCTACGGACGGCCTAGAATAAATATTCAAATATAAAGAAATAGTAACATGAAATGATATGAAAGTAGAATGTAAATAAAAGACATTTTTTACTGCAATAAAAAAATAGAATGAAAAAAATTCGCAAAAACTGCCGGCAGCAGGAAACGAGCCCGAACTTTCCCGTTACAAACTCGGAGCCTGCGTAAAGCGGGTGTGGATTTTTTAAAAGCCGTTATTTTCAAGAATGGCTGAAAAGCGAATCTTATTACTTTATCATATTACAAGTTTGGTAATTACCTATTCTACCGTCCAAACCAGAAAAGTAATAATTACATTGCGTATGAGTCCCCTGTCAACCTAACCTTACATTTTATGACTGCACGAAAGCTTATTCTTATATCAGAGAAAAAATTGATTCTAAAATCAATAAATCTTGGTCGAAATTATTAATCTTTCATAGAGTAATGCGAAAATATTTATTTAGTTTCATGGAAAAATTTTAGTTTACAATCTCTCATTTTATGCATTTGCTAACTTCACGTATAATCGTATCTGCAATAATTAAAAAAAAATAGAAAAGCAAAATCTTATTTAATTTCATAGAATTAAAATTTACAAACGAAAATAAAGTGTAAGCTCCCAGTGTAGAGGAGCTAGCTGCGTTCTAACCACAGATTTCTGTTACCGGCATGTTACCGATATCGACATATCGATGTGGAAGGTATTTAAATTAATTAATTAATTAATAATGACGCAATATCCGCGGTACTGCATTTGATGTAGCTCACAAACAAGTTGTTTCAACATTTTATAACTACGCCATAAGTATGCGAGCCTGGTTTTGATTTTATAAATAACAAGTTTGTTGTAAACAATTCATTTGTAAGCAACATCAAAAGCAGTACCGTTAAGGAATTTTTTATTGAAAAATCAAACTTACTTCTTAGAAAAATGATTCTTAAATTTGAAAAACAACATTCCACTCAAATTGTCACATGCTCTGAAGTGTGAAAGCGAATATTGTGTCATCATTAATTTAATAATTTATTAATTCAAACAACCCCCACATCGATGTCGAAGCTTCTAGATTTAGCACGGACATGAACCAAGTTTTTTAGCATGGAATAGAACCATGTCGGTAACAAAAATTTGTGGTTAAAACACCGCTAGCCCCTCTATTGTTCCACCTATGAGTAGAGAAATAAATACTTGAAAATTTGAAAACTTCAAATTTCATTTGGCAAGATTTAAATCTAGAAATTGATTTAAAATTGAAATGTGTTGAAAATTACAAGTATTTTTTTCAATTTGCTGTACAAGTTTGAAAAGATTCAAATTGCAGAGATTGGTCCTAAACAAATTTATTTGAACGTAGCTGAAAAGATGTAAGCGTCCAGTTCATGAAAAATTCATAAAGGCCTTTTTTTATTTCCATAATCGATTTATTCTATTTCGACAATCTCGTCTTTGCGCTAATAGTGATAAGAGTTTCCCAGACACACATCCCATCAATCTGGAGCTCGTAGACCGAATCACGAGTTTAACCGACCCTTTGCCAATTCACTTGTTCCATATCCTGGGTATTTGTAAACGATCGGTCACTTTCAGTTTCGAAGACAACGCCTTTTGGGATTTCCATAATGATGAGCGTGGTATTTCCTACAAGTTGTATTCACAGTGACAGCTTCCATGTAATGTGAAAGCAGTGATGAATTTGCTTTTCGACCTTGTAACAATATTTAGTTAGAAATAAATTGATTATCCTCACGAAAAGAGACAATTTGTATATTTATACACAAATATAGGTTTCAGATGGATATATCAAATCTCCAAAAGAAAAATGGGATCATCAATAATTGCGGATTGCTCAATTCTCCTAGAATTCTCAAGATTTCATTTTCAACAAAATACATGAATTTTCAACCAAACTGTTCATTTTTCTACTTAAAAAAATAATGATTTTCAACTAAACATGGAATAGTTAAATTTTCAGTTACACAAATTAATTTTAATAAAAAAACTTAAATTTTTAACCAAAGATATGAATCTTCAACCAAAATGATTAATTTTTAACAAAGTAGTTCAACTTTCAACCAAATTGTTGAATTCAAAACCCAAAAAGATGAATTCTCAAAGAAAAATATAATAGTTGATATTTATCCTAAACAATATTTTTATTTTAAAGAAAAAATTGTTACCCAGAAATGATTTTGTACCAAAAGAGATGAATTTTCAGCAAAACCGTTAAGTTTTCAAGTTTAAAAGTAAAAGGTTATAGAAACGCGAAAAAATAAATTTTCAACAAAAAAGTTAGTTTTCAACCAAGGAAGATGAATTTTCAATCAAATAGTTGAATTTTCAATAAGAAAAAAAAATAATTTTCAACCAAATTCTTCAATTTTCAGTTTAAAAAATTAATTTTCAACTTCAATTTTCAAGTTCTGAACTTTCAATCAAGTAGTTGAATTTTCAACTAAAAATGACGAATTTTCAACAAAACAGTTGAATTTTCTAACAGAAAAGACTTTCTACCAAAAGAGATAAATTTTCAACAAAAATAATTAAGTTTTCAAGCAGAAAGGACGAATCTCCAACAAAATAGTTGTATTTTTTACAAATTGGTTGAACTTTCAAACCAAAAAGACGAATTTTTTAGAAGGCAGTTGAATTATCAACAAAAAAAGTTCATTTTCAACCAACAGCTATGAATATTTAATAAAAAAAATGGCTTTCCTTCCTAAAAAGATGAATTTTCAACAAAACAGATAATTTTCAACCAAGGGACGAATTTTCAATAAAATATTTGAACTTTCAACCAAAAGGCGATTGAAAAAAAATTGAATTTTTAACAAAAAGGTAATTTGGAACCAAGAAAGATGAATTTTTAACCAAACGGTAGAATTAGTAACCAAAAGAGATAAATTCTGAACCAAAAATATAATAGTAGACTTTTTAACCAAAAAAAAAGGACTAAGAGTACAATAATACTATTTAGAGAATTTTCCAGTCAAAAAGACCAATCTTTTAGAAGACTGTCGAATTTTCAACCTAAAACTTCATTTTTAACCAAGAAAGATGACTTTTCTGTTCAAACAGATGAATTTTAAATCCAAAAAGACAAATTTTCTAACCAAAATTACGAATGTTCAACAAAAAAGTTGAATTTACGACCAAAAAAGACTACTTTTTAAATAAATAGTAGAACTTCTAACCTACAAAGATGAATTTTCAAGCAAAAAGATTGAACTTCAACCAAAAAAAGTGTCATTTTCAAGCAAATAGATGAATTTATAAGCCAAAAAGACGATTTGTTTATAGGAACGTCGAATTTTCAACAAAAAAAGTTCATTTTTAACAAAGCAAGTTGAATTTTCTACAGAAAATATGAATTTTCAACCAAGAAAGATGACTTATTAACAAATTAGTTGGATTTTCAATAAAATAGTAGAAGTTTTAACCAAAAGAGATGAATTCTGAATACAAAATCTAATAGTTGTAATCAAAATGAATGAACTTTCAGCCAAAAATAGTTGGATTTTTTTATTGAATTCGCAGTAAATCCCAGAGATATTTTTTACCTGAAGTTGGATAAAAAATATCCTTGGGATTCACTGCATTCTATTAATTCAGTTCGCATTGAAGCGAAAAGACGAGAAAAAAGGAGAAAAAGGGGAAGTTTCTTGAAAATAGGGAAAAAGGGGAAATCTTTAAAAAATTGTAATATAGCAAGATTTCTTAGCAAGATTTCTAAATCTTTATTATGGAAATCGATCTTGAAGAAAAATAGATCTCGAGGCAGAGATGAAGCAACGACCCTGAATTCATTTAAATCCTGCGGCATTTAATTAATTAGCATTTGTAATGCAGGTCTAATTTTTAAAACATGATATCGCTCTGGCTCTACCGGTCTAATTATGTCTCTCATTTATTTAATTAATTCATACTCATTACATAATTGAAGTGTAAATTAAAAAGGGAGAATTTCTTTTTGAACCAAGAATTATTTTCGAGTG
The DNA here is from genome assembly GCA_932195095.1 of Andricus curvator. Lineage (NCBI taxonomy): Eukaryota > Metazoa > Arthropoda > Insecta > Hymenoptera > Cynipidae > Andricus > Andricus curvator. The sequence goes on from CAKNYM010045953.1 coordinate 246,277, forward strand.
AAAGTCCATACTGAATTTTAGAGAGTGTCATTGCTTTTAATGCAAAAGCATTCGAGGAAAATTTAATTAAAAATCGCGAAAGGCTAATGCTAATCTCTGAGGAGTAAACATTAAATATTAATTAATCAAAGAAGCTGGATGTTACGTTTCAAAACATTTTTTTTTAATAAGTTATTTTTCTTTACTTTAGGATATTTCAATTCCTTTTGATTCAACCTTTGATCAAGAATTCCTTCATTTTCCATCGTGGAATATTATTCTTCCATGTTTGCAGAACGTATTTGTTCTTTCAATGTCGGAGGTGGGTAGTTGCCAATTGCATAATTTCTTTCGTTTCACATCTCATTAGAAACATTACGTAAATGCAAAGTATCTAGGTAACTGGAATTAATTGCGTATGTTTATTTCTATGCAAATCAATTATTTATCTTTAGTTCTACATTTACCGTGCAACTACGGAATACAAAAAAACTAGCAGTTCCCAGGATTTTTATTTCCTAAAATTAAAAATCTATTATTCAATACATTTTTAAATATTAGAAGTTTTTCAAATTTTGGAAAAAGTAATAAATAATTATAAATTCAAAGCGCTTGAATTTAAAAAATATATATATTGAACGACTTTGAATTGAAAATGTTCAAAATTAAACAATTCAAAATTAGGTAGGATTTTGAAAATAGACACAATATTTCGAATATAATGAAAATGAATTGAACTTGTATCATTTGAAATGAGAAGCTCTCAAAATTGAACAAATTTAGATTGAAAAAAAATGAAATTTCGAAAATAAGATGATTTTAAACTGTAAGAAATTAAATAATTTAACATTAGAATTTTGAAAACTCGATCATTTAAAACTGAAAGGAATTAAAATTGTATTAATTCTCATTAAAAGCGTTCGAAATTGAATAATTTAAAACTGAAAACATTTGAAGATAAATAATTTTGAATTCGAAGCGATTAAAATTTGACAATTTGAAACTGAAATTTAAATGGAATTTTTCAAAGTTAAAGCTTCCTAAATTCTTGAATTTTAAATTGTTATTAATTAAAAAAATTATTATTTAATATTAAAAGTTATAATAGGCAAATTTTTCTAAGATAACAAATAAATTCACCCTCAATGATACCATTCAAAATGGAAAAATGTTCAATTATAAACCTTTGAAATTGAATTATTCATATAAATCATGATATTAAAAAAATTTTATACTCAAACCTTTTAAAATTGTAATTTTTTGAATTGAAGAATCCGGAAATTGAATTCTTTCAGATTGAAATGTCAAAAATAAGATAATTTCAAAATGTTAACAATTCAATAATTTCAGAATATAATTTTGAAAACTGGATCCTATAAAATTCAAAGGAATAGAAAATGTATTATTTCTAATTAAAAGCGCTAAAAATCGAATAATTAAAAATTAAAAACTTTTAAGATTAAATAATTTGGAATTCGAAGCGATTAAAATTTAGCAATTTTAAATTGAAGTATAAAGCTTTCAAACTGAATTGTTCTAAAACACTTTTAAAAAGAATCAATTTTTAATGGGAAAACTTAAAAATTAAAAAACTTCTACTGAGGAAAATTGAAAATTAAGCGAATCCAAACTTCCGTTAAAACTGAAAAAATGTTTGATTACCATAAGAATTGTGATGTCAAAACTTTTCAATACTCAAACCCTTTCAAAAATCAACAATTTTTACATTTTTGATTACACTTTTCAAAATTTAACCATTTTAATTTCGTTGGCAAAATTAAAATGTATGAAAGGGAAAAATGGAAAATTCAGCATTCTGGTGAGCGAGAATTTTGAGACTAAAATTTCATTGGTTTCCAAAATTGACGTTGGATAGTGTGATGTTTGATCCAAAAAAAAGTAACTAAAATTTTAAATAGATTCTTTCGTTTTAATTATTGCAACAAAAAGATGATAAATATTATTAATAAGTATCCATGTGCCGTTCAAAATTGAAGACTTCCATGTTCTGCGAACATTTAAAGTTTAATTATTTTAACAACTATGAAAATTATATGATTTCTAATCTGGAAACTTTAAAAATGAATGAATTCCAACTTGAAGCGTTAAAAATTAAACAACTCGAAACTTCGCTTAAAAATTGAAGCATTCTTAAATTGGGATCTTGAAACTAAGTCATTTGCAAATTATGCATCATGCTTTTTTAAAATTCACTCATTTTAATCTAAAGTGTAACATTAATTTGAAAATCAATGATAAAAGAGGGACAATTTAATTTTAAACAAAGATGTGAATGAAGGAATCGTGGATTATACAAAGAAATTCATTAATTTCAAAGAATTTTTTTTTATTAGAGTTTCGTAAACATTGAAAGAAAAGTGGGAAATGGAAAACCTTGATGAGAGAAATGAAAAAATGGCCCGCTGTAGTTGACATTTACATAGAAAAGCTGTCATGAATAAATAAACAGGTTCACGCACACAGTCGCAATCTCTTAATTTACCAACACGTAAGCGACAATCCTGTACCTGGATTAACTTCCTTCTCTTTGAAAGTGTAAATAAATGCATTTGGTACACGTGTGCGTGCTATAAAGTCACAACAGTAACCAGCATGTATGGAAAATAAAGATTACAAAAATCCGACGACGAATAAGAGATTGCGATTGGCGCAAAGTGAATGGGCGATTCGCCGATGCAAAACGGATCGTTTCGCCAACGACCGAGTTTCTCGATTCCGAGCACTTTATGAAAACTGGCGATCTCCATTCCGACCACTTTGGCCAAAAGCTTCCGTACAAGAAAATATCACGTTCCGATATAAAAGACCAAGATTTTTGTAAATAGGGAAGACTTCCTCTTGAGATAAAATACCAAAAGTGGAATGTATCAAGTTCGGAAAAAATAAAAAAGGCCTCCTATAAGGAGTTTCTCAAAGATTTTAAGAATCAAAATAATATTACTGATTATGATATTTCAAATAAAAAAACATTTTTGTAATGAAAACATTTCAGAACATACGAAACAAATTTATTTTAACAATGTTCTTTGTTGCATTTGAATTTTATCTTACTATTGCTTCTTACAATTTTTTGAGAAAACAGTCTCCACACTTTTGTTGCCAAATTTTCAAAATAAATTTTTCTGTGGCTGAACTTATTAAACAAAAATTTCGCCCAAGAAATAAGTCATGCTTTATTATTATAATCTAAACATTTGTTTTAATTGGTAAGAAGCTACAGTAAGAAAAAAATCCAATTATTCAAATTAGCCAACTAGCAGTAAATGCACGCACTTGTTTAAGTCTCTGAACCTTCGTTTCCTAATTTTAAAAATATAAACAATTTAAAAATCCATTATTAAACAAATTTTTAGATATTAAGACTAAATAATTTTTGAAACAATAATTAATAATTTCGAAAAAAGAAGCTTTTGAAGAATTTTGAAAGCTTTTAAGAGAATACAAAATTTTCCTTAGATTGCTGGGATAAGATAAAATGATTTTTTAAATTTAAATAAAGAGAATAGTTCGAACATATATTTTACATATTTTCAGCTTACCGAAAATATTTGTTCTACACTGACCGAATTTCGGTGAACCTGGCCGCCCTTTTCTAGCTCCCCTGGGCTCATCGAAAATATTTGTTCTACGCTCACTGAATTTAGATGAACGACAAGGCCTACTTCGAAAGAAATGAAAAGGAATTGAACTTGCATCAGTTCTAAATAAAAGCCTTTAAAGCTATATCATTTGAAATGTAAAGTGCATGGAATTGAACAATTTTAAATAAGAAGCTCTCAAAATTTTGAAAAATTTCAGACTAAAAATTCGAAAATTTCATTAGAAAGGAGTTAAAATTGTATAATTTCTAACTTAAAGCGTTCAAAAATTTAATCATTTTTTTTTAAATAAAGAATTTCGAAATTGAATGATTTCAGATTAAAATTTGGAAAATAAGACAATTTCAAAATGTTAAAAAATTGAATATTTTCTTATTAGAATTTTGCAAAAAAGGGATCACTAAAAATTCAAAGGAATTGACTTTGTATTATTTCTAATTAAAAGCGTTAAAAATTGAATAAGTCAAAATAAAAAAGCTTTGAAATTAAATAATTTTCAATTCGAAGCGATTATAATTCGACAACGAAATTGAAAAGGAAATTAAATGCTTCAAAATCAAAGCTTCTGAAATTTTAAAATTCTAATCTTTTGTTACCTAAAAAATATAATTTAACATTCAAATTGATTGGACACATTTTTCTATTTAAGACCAAAAAATAAATTCACCATCATTTTCAACGGTCGAAATGGAAAAATTTCAATTCTAAAACTTCAGGGACGTTGCCAGAAAGTTGACCATTTCAGACAATGAGATTTCTGAAAAAATGTCATACAGCCTAGAATAAAATTTTTTAAATTAAGAGATTATGAAAACATAAGGCAAAGATATCAAGGAATGTATTTATGATGGATATGAATTTTTAGTGTTGCTAAAGATCGCGTGATAGGACATGCCACTACGATGAAATAGAAAAACTTCAAAATTTTTTTTTTAATATATGAAGAACAAATAAAAATATTTCCTAAAAACATGTGAAAAATGACTATTTTCTCGATTTATTTGACTTTGTCTTCAGCGTTTCAAAACATCCGCTTATTTTATAATAAGATCAATTAATATGGATCGTTACGGGACATTTTATGAAAAATATCATGCAAAAATAGTGATCATTATGAACAGTTATTTGGAATCAACGTTGATAAATAGATTTTTATTTATACTAAAATCTCCAGGAGTATAAAAGTAACAATTTTAGCGGTATAAATATATAAAAGTAACAATTTCAATTATTTTAAGTAAATTAAAATTAACAATTTTCAAATTGTTAATTATACTTTTCAAAATTCATTCATTTCAATTTTAGTTGCAAAATAAAAACTTATGAAAGGGAGACATTGGAAATGTAGCAATAACCATGAAAATTCAGAACTCTAAAACTGAAACCATTCACGTACCACCTGCAGTTTTGAACGCTCAAATATGTAAATGAAATATTTTTTCCAATTCTATTTTGTATATAAATATTGTTCCAACCACAATTTAAAAAAATCTGCCCGCTTCGCGGGCACATTCTCATCGCGCGCTTCGCGCGCGGCTCGCTTCGCTCGCAAGTTTCAGCGCGCCTACGGCGCGCACCCGATGGATCTCGCGCTTCGCGCTCGATTAGGTATTCATCTCGCGCTTCGCGCTCGATTATATGTTTATCTCGCGCTTCGCGCTCGATAATGCATTCACCTCGCGCTGCGCGCTCGGACACATTTGTCGTCTAGGTTTTCACGTCCATCAAGCTAGCACCCCCACCATCGAAAATCAGTATTTTGATTATACCCAAATTATGTGCTAATTATGTGCTAATTTTGTGCCCAAATAATAATTTTTGTGCTCCTTTATTTTTTTCAATACATTAACTTTTATAGTGGGGGTGCTAGCTTGACGTCAAGCTAGCACCCCACCATATGAAATATTAATCAAAATTAAAAAACAACTATATCAGAATTTTGTGCTTTTTATGTGCTTTCAAATGGCCATAAAATCAATTTTCAAAAAGCAACCCTTAATCATAAAAACTACCCTTACATTAAAATCATTCTTTTAACAATGTAAACCGTATGACAAAACTTCAAATTTTTTAAGGCAATTCACATCCTACAAAATATTTTTCGAAAAAACCACCCTCAAAACTCAAAACAGTACAAACCGTCAATCAAACACCCATCCTGATATACAAATATTATATAATCTTTATAACTTAGGACTAAATCCACTCATCAAAACGTGATAAGAACACACGTAGTGGCTATACTCGACGATTTGTGTGCTCTTTAAACCTATTGATTGTAATTTTTGTGCTCGCAACCCCTAACATTCAAAACAACCCTTAACCAAT
>CAKNYM010045955.1:20447-35395 GCA_932195095.1 Andricus curvator
TAGCTAGAATCTATGAGAGGGGAGAGTGGTGAAGTACAAGTATTACATAAAGGTACATCACATCAAAGTGTGTACATTCAGAAATTCTCATTAACTTGTTAAATATAAACATTAGAATAAATTTTCTTAATGAAACTTGAAGTAGACCAAAAAGAAGTATCTTTTATCTATAGAAATTTCTTGATAAAATTGCTTCCTACAAAGAAAACCACCTTTCTATTCTGGCTATGTACTTTTTTATTTCTTGAATTGGTGTTTTCTCGAAATCGATAACTTTGATCAAAAAATGTTCTCTTGGACAAAAATTCTCCTCTGTGAGTAGTCCAACTTTTGTTGAAAGCTTTTTCCTGTGAAATAAATATTTTAACCAATATAAGAACAATTTTATTTTTCCTCATTTTTGAACGTAGTTATTAATTTTTTATGTTAACAATTGATTGAATCAAAAAATGATAAAGGAAATTTCTCTTTGTAAATCGGTTGTCTAGCCGATCATATATTTGAACTTTCGAAAAACCGCGAATTATAATAGCACTATTGCATTAATTAAAACACAATTAAAACGCGATTATCTCCAAACCTCCCCACTTTTGCAGGCCACCCTACTTTTTCGTAGTCAGGACAATATTTTACATGATATTCAATAAAAAAAGCCGGCGGACCTAGAACGGCACACAGGATTACCCCCACCTCCTAGAGTACTTTTTATCCGGCAAGGGCATGAGGCGAGCAAAAGGTGATTGATTACAAACGGTCATTACTCAGCCTATATATATATATATATAAATATATATATATATATATATATATATATATATTTTATTTCCTACAATTTGGGAATTCATATCACTGAGAACGCAGTTAAGAAAAAACTGAATTTTTGCACCTGTTTTAAAAGATTGGAAATGTTGAATGGTTTCAGTTATTAGATAATTTTTTTTTACCAATAAACATTCAATTTCCAGTGATGTAAAATTATTTTGTTTAGAAATAATTTACTGAAGAGGACTCCCACATGAGTCGAAACGTCTGATTAAAAAAACACAGTTTTTTTATTACTGGACCCTAAAGCCCATACAAAGAAACACCAACTCATTTAAAAATTATAGTGTGGTAGCGAAAAGCTAAAAACAGAATAATTTTCCATTATTAAACAATCATTTACAATCGAATGGGGTCGTTGCATGAATTTCAGGTAATATATTTTTTAAATACTGCATAACATTCTGAACATTTTGTTGCATTAAAAAAAAATTTTGAAAACTTCATTGTGGAGAAAAAAAATGTTTAAGAAAAGTATTGAAATCCCTATTCACAAGCTTTGTGACCTTGAAACGTCACTTCCCAAAAAGCGCGTAACCAATCAGAATAATGATCTATTGACTAACGAAGTATCTAGCAGACAGCTGGCGAAAATTCAATTTACAATTTCTAAGAGAGATATTTATTTACTTATAATTGTCGAAAAGCAATACAATTTGGCTTAAAATATAAAACCTTAAAAAAGATAGTAATGAATAATATCATTCAAGTGCGTGAGAATGAAATGTTTCCAAAGATAACCTCAATTTGAATATCTTTTACAATAAGTTATGTTTACTGTTTACCCATTCAGTCGCTAGCGGCCATATTATATCCCATCACCAACCGGACAACCGCGCTAATCAGAATGAAGTACTTCCTGCAAAGTGCTTCCCGCAAAAATTCAAAAAATATACTTTTTAAACATTAAAAAAAATATTTAAACTTGATTTAAAAAAACTTTCCTTCCGTAGTTACATTATTTTTTTGGTGTTCTTTTAATTTTACTAGGAAAAAAAATTATTTGAAAATATGCAACAACCCCATTGTCTCTTCTATCCATAATGTTTAGCAACATTAAGAAATAGTTGTTATGATGAACTAGAAGTGTTTATGCGTACCGCAAAAATCCAGCTGTACGTACCAAAATTTCGGTACAAATAGCCCCTTTTCCAGCTCCCCTTATTTGAACCGAAACAATCTGGCTATTTGCACCGAAAGTTTGGTGCAGGTAGCCACGATCAATTAAAAATGTTACGTAATCGGGTAAACCCCCTCCCACCACAAATAACATACTTTAATGAAACACGACCCCCCTCCCCCCTTCTTTAAAGTAATGTAATATGTGAAAACTCCCTTAGGTGGAATTACGTCGCAGAGGCTGTTCAAATACTGTTCTGCCGAACATTCTCACCTACGCTATAATTCGTGATATTAAAACATCACATGCGTTCAAAACTACGACCCAAGACAGATTTATGTGTAAACATCTTCGGTAAACGTTAACTGAAATCAGGGTTATTTTCCCCTTTTTTCTTGAAATTCCCCCTTTTCCCCCTTTTCTCTTAAAATATACCATATTTGAAAATACATTATTTGAATTACGCGGCAAATTCTCTGAAATTAGTAAGTGTACCCATTATTGAGTAATAATTAAAGCAATTATAGCACTGAAATAAATTGTTTATGAATAAATAAGGTACCAATAACGTTACAAAATATATAGTATTTTTTAAACAGGTATTAGAAGGTGAACACTTTATATACCTACCTAATTAAAAAGTGGAATATTCCCAATTCATCAACTGCAATGAATGTTCTAACTTGAGCAATTTTTAATTTGAGTTTAAGAGCACCAAAGAGTAGGGCGGAGTGAAAATGCCAAAAAAAATTAAATCGTTGGAGCTGAGGGAAAAAAACTTGTGGGTTGGCATTCGACAAAAGTGAAAAAAATTTAAATCAGTAAAATTTAATGATTTCAAAGTCAAAATGTTTCCAATTGGTTAAAAAACTATGATGAATTTGTTATATTCACAGCTTTTACTGTGAAAAATAATAACAAATTACGAAATTTAAAAATAATTTTTTGCGCAGTAACAATTTGTTTGAAAATGTGCAAAAACATGTTTTTTTTTTTGGATTGTGGCATATGCACACATTTAAAAAAAAGGTTGAATATGTCGAACCTGAAATTTATTCAGCTTGAACCAAAGAAACATTTTATTATTTTGCTTTTTCGGAAAAAAACTTTTGTCTTGATTTAGGAATTTTGAGATTTCATATTTTTTTGCTATTTTGGAACGTTATATACACCACGAAAAAAAATGTTTCCCATGATTAAAAAATAATAACATGTTTCATTGGTTCAAGCTGAAGAAATTTCAGTTTCGAATCAATCCAAAAAACATGTTATTTTACATTTTCAAAAAATTTTAAATAAGCCAAATTTTTATTTTTTATTTTTAACATTTTTAATTGTAAATTTGAAAAAGAGAACAGAAAATATTTCCTGATTTCAAAAAATTTTTTCTTTACTTGTTTTGGATGTCCGACCACAAATTTGAATCCCTCAGCTCAAACGATTCGATTAATTTTAGCATGTTTACTTTGCTCTACTGAAGAGTAGTTTTAAATTTACATTGAAAGTGATATAATTTTGAACACATACAAATTTCTTGATTGATTGTTCAAACTATTTTAGTTCCAGGTCTGCTTAGTCAAGCTTTGCTTATAAAATACTGATGCGGGCCGATATGATTTCTCTGAAAGAACTCTAAACACGCTTTGAGGTTCGCTATGTCTGTTATAATAAATTTAGGATAAAAAAGTAAAAATAAAATATTCAAAAATAAACAAAATAAAATTGAATTATTTTAAATAAAATTAACCTAGAATCATTAAAATTTCAGAGTGCTGAATGCAAATTTAAAAATGTTAATTGTTTAATTTTTTTTAATTTTTGATTTATAAGTGACATTTTTGAATTTGAATTTTTCAATAACAATGTAAAATCCTTTAATTGTAGTGTTTCAACCTAAAATTGTTTAAAAATGATATATTTTTGAACACTTAAATAATTTATTGATTCATTCTTCAAACTATTTTATTCCCTAAAACGCATTCTCTTCTTTGCCTGCTTAGTCAAGCTTTGTTTATAAAATACCGATGCGGACCGATATGAGTTCTCTGAAAGAACACATTGTGTCGCACTTATGTTACGCATCTACATTTAGAATTAGGCTAATTATATTTCATGAAGAAGAATAATAAAAATTGAAATTTCATTCTGGAAAATTCATTATTATGACACTTATCATTTTTATTACACATCTAAGTACTCAAAAATTATAAGAAAAATATTGAAAATTGTTTCTTTTTTTCAAATTAGAAACAGCATATTTTCCTACTGTTTGTAAATGATTTACAATTGTTTAAACAATTATTATTCGTTTAAAAAAGATTTTTTTCTCTGTAAGTCGTGGAAAATTATTATTTTCAAGATATAAATTCCAGAGAATAATAACTTGTTACAATTTGAGGGAGAAAAGATTATTTAAACAAATGGAAATTGTTTAAATAATGACCAATTATGTAAAAAACAAAAAAAAAACATCTTCTTACCATTCATAAAATCTATCACTTATATCCCGAAAACGGGGAGATTACGATATCCGTGGCGACAAAGTTTTAATGTGGATCCCTATAGGATTTTTGGCGAGAAACACGAATCTGAAATTTTTAAATCGATATCTCGAATAGTTTTCGAGATATCGATTTTTTTATGTTAAAATTATTGACTTTTATCTTTGATTAAAATAATTTCTGAATATCGATTTCGATGAGATTTTTTGCAAGAAATACGGATCTGAAATTGTTAAATCGATATCTCGAATATTTTTCGATATATCGATTTTTTATGTTAAAATTATTGACTTTTATTTTTGATTAATATAATTTCTAAATATCGATTTCGATGGGATTTTTTGCGAGAAACACGGATCTGAAATTGTTAAATCGATATCTCGAATAGTTTTCGATATGTCGATTTTTTATGTTAAAATTATTGACTTTTTTTTATTGATATAATTTCCAAGTATCGATTTCGATGGGATTTTTTTGCGAGAAACACGGATCTGAAATTTTTAAATCAATATCTGCAATAGTTTTCGAGATATCGATTTTTTCTGTTAAATTAAATAATCGAATAATACAGGTCTCACACCCATCCCTTTCCAATGTCTAGTGGGGTATGGGAAGGCACCCCTGTGACTGGGCACAGAAATGATGTAAGGTCACACGCCTACCCCTTTTCCAACGCCTCTTGGGGGCGGGAAGGCAACCCTGTGACTGGTCACAGAAATAATGAAAGGTCACACCCCTACCCCTTTTCCAATGCCTCGTGGGGGCGGAAAGGCACCCCTGTGACTAGTCACAGAAATAATGTAAGGTAACACCCCTACTCCTTTTCCAACGCCTCGTGGGGATCGCAGTAATAGTTTAGGTTGTTTGATATAATAAAATTATTGAATTTCAACAAAAATTACACAAATTGTTAGTACGGCTTTCGATAAGATTGTTTGCAAAAAAAAAGAATGTGAAACTGGAAAATAGGTATCTTGATTATTTTTTATTTTACATTAAAATGATTTATATTTTTTGCTGAATTTACCTCACTAGTATCTGAAATCTTTAAAAATTATCATCGGGATTAAAGTCAGAATGAAGTTCTTCTTCATCATCTTCATCGCTGGCGTTTTCTATATCTTCTTCAATGGTCGTAAGCCGCGGATGTTTTGCTGGTACGTGTTCTTCCAAATCTTCGGATTCGACAGTTGGTGGATCAATTTCTTTTAATTCCAATGCTTGGCGTCTTTCACCATCAACTATACCAGGATAGACTTTTTTATGTCTTCCAGAAATTGCTGGATTTGGGAACCTAAATCGTTCTTGTAAATCTTCTCAAGAACATTTCGTCTGTAGTAAAATAAAGCCATATATTTTTGTAATAATTTGGGTGTTGTACGACATACAATAGCACGCTTAAATAATTTATTTTGATTTTCTAAATCATTAATTGTGTTGATTGGATTGGAGCTATCAACATACTGTCCAATACTATGATTGGTCTTTAAGTGAATTGTGCTTTCACCAAGAATCTTCTCCACACCAATATACTGCGTTCCTCCATCAGTACATATCCGACTTGTTCCCGCGTGGACATATTTCTTTATATATGGCCACAAGCTTGCCTTACTTTTAGAATTAACTTTAAAAAAAAGTCCCTTCTTATCTTCTTTGCAGTACAATCCAAAGACAGTAATTGTCATCTGCTCAGTAAGTCGTCCCCCATGATACTTACGTTTCGTTAGAAACGTTTCATCGGCTTGCACGGTTTTCCCATCACCTCCAAGACGAATTTCGCAATGAGATGTAACAACTTCAGCTATTTCGCGACAATAGCTGTAATACTCAACTACAGTTGATTTACTTAACTCCTCACCATCTTCATGTCGACACCATCCAAGTAATTGAGTATAGACTTCTGTTACTTTAATTTTTCCGATAAAAGCTATAATTATAGCAAGCACTTCACGAATTTTAATTCGACAACATGATCCATCGAAAAAAGTACCAATTGATGGATTTTCGACCCGCCGACACTGTTTAGAATTTTTCTTTTTCGAGCCTTTTGAAGAACATCGCCGAAGCCATCCTAACTTTTTCTCTTTATTTATTTCAACCTTCATTGGCAAATCGCAGCATGTTGGAGATGTTGACGATTTGGATGGAATAAACCTATTTCTTCAAAAAAAAAAAAAATTGCTCGATCATCGGTTCCGATAAGATCATTGAAGGAACAAAAGTATGAAAAGTTTTTAAGTTTTGGATGTAATAAAGGGTGTTCGGATCCCAGAATATCAACAATGATAATTTAATTGAAATAAACTACAAAATTACTGTCAGAAGCGTGACTGCATTGAACTCGAGATCGTTTGATTTGATTTAAATTCAAAAATTGACATCATAGTTCTTTTACCTACCACTAGAGGGATCGAGTCCGCCGGTGAGAATATTTTCACAGTCCGTTTTACAATCCCATACCTAATCTTTTGCTATAGCATGCTGTTCCAAATTATTAATAGTAATTTTAAATAGCGAATGAATAAAGCAGGAAATGAAGTCAAGGAGATAATTAATCATGTGGCATACATTACTCGTATGAACAAAAGGAGCATACGTAAGGAAAGCGAGGTTATGTCCATCCACAAGAACCGACAGGACAGAAGAATAAATTTATATAATTTATATTTTTAAACAAGTAAGTTATTTATTAATTATAAATAGAAGAATATCTCGAGACCTAATTGCGAGATAGCGATTTGAAAGTGTTTGAGTCGCTTTTCTCGTGAAAAAATCACATATCGGAATGAACTCTAAGAAATTATATACATTTGAAAAAAGTTTTAAAAGTCGATATATCTCGAAAACTATTCGAGATATCGATTAAAAACTTTCAGATTCGTGTTTCTCGCTAAAAATCCTATAGGAATCCGCTTTAAAACTTTGTAGCCACGGATATCGTAATCTTGCCCCGAAAACAATAATTTTCCACGATTTTAAGAAAAATATCATTCTCAAACAAATAATAATTGTTTGAATAATTAAGAATTATTTTCAAAATACTTGGAAACTCGTCCCTTATCTTCTTTTATACAAAAAAATATATACGGACCATTTTGGAGGTTAGTCCGCCGGCTCTTCTGCAGTTAAATAAAAACCTTGACTTCTGGATTTTCCTCATCTTGTATATATTTTTAGATGTGTCCCTCTGAAAGAAAAAAAACACAGCACGAAACAACACTGTACACTTCAAACACAACACAATTCACCATCGCACGATTCAATAGTTGCACCCAACGAAAACAACTATTTTTGCCGACTAATACGAAACTGTACGAAACCGCGTTTGTTTTGATAACACGAGACGTGTTCAATCGGGCGCTTGTGTGCCCCTGGGTACTCCTCGTAGTCCGCGTGCATCGACATTCAGAGCCGTAAATTGCGTTTCTCGTGCCCGGGACGATTTACAAATTTTGCGCTCCCATTCACACAAAGCAAATAGTGCAGCAGGTCAATTTTGGAAAATGTCAAGGTTGTAATCGTTATACATTTTTTGAAATTTCAGCCAAGTTTTAAGAATTTACAGTAAGAGAATATAATAAAATATTAATTGTAAATTCAGTGCTACACCAAAGATATCTTTGGCTACATCCTGCAGTACTGAGCATAAGGCGCTTCATAGGCTGCCGATCGCGCGCTTATTTGAAGTTTTACAAAATACAATTTTTTATTTATTATTAATACTTGGAAATAATTATATTGTAATATGTTCAAGTGGTACGTGCATGGTTTTTAATGTATCCTGAGCATTAGGTTGAAAAATAAAATAAGTATTTAGTAAATAAAAAATATCGTGTTATTTATTGTAATCCTTTTTTTATCTTTTAAATTATTGTTACTAATTTGTGCATTTAAGATTGTGCACGTTACTTAAAATGTATACAAATTTTAGTACAGGTACATTTTGAAATATTTAAAACTTATTTATCGAGAAATTGTAATTCAAATTTTATTCAAGTTAAATATTAAATAGAAACTGAGTCCAATTTATTTTAAAACTTTCTAAAAAGTATATCAATAAAAGATAATATATCATTTTTTTTAATTACCAGTATAGATGTTTAATATATTTCTAATTATAAAGCATCGACTATTCTCGACATTGTAACATTTCCACATGGAAACATTTCCGAATAATAAATTTTCTTACATTTTAAAATTGTGAAAGTATAAAATTCCCGAATTATGAAATTTTCGAACTAGGAAGTTTCCAAATTATAAAATTCCCGTATTTAAACAATTAAAAAATTGTTTTTAATAAATATTAATTTTGTATTGAAAATAAAAGAATGAAATAATTTTATATAAGAAACAAATTTTTTATTGTTTAAAGTTTTGAAATATAATTTTTTCAATTTAAAATAACAATAATAGAGAAAACTGTATTTCTGGATGAACAATTTTTTTTGAAAATGTCGATAGTAAAAAAAAAATTTTGAAAACGTTCTCAAAATCGAATTTTTAATTTTAAAAAAATTAGAAAGAAACTTTGAGATATATCAGTGCTGAGTTGAATCATGCAAAGTTTGTTAGCACTTGTGTTTAAATTTATTTTTTATACAATTTTTAAACACTCACTGTTATTTTTATTTCCAATAATAATATTGAAAAACTATTAACATTGAAATATTTGTCTTTGTTGCAACTATTTGATTATTGTTTTTTCAACAAATAAATAATATATATGAAAAAACTATTTGTTTAATTGTTTCAAATCGGAAATTTTATAGTTCGGACATTTTATGATTTGACAATTTTCTGTCCAGAAATTTCCAATTCGGAATTTTTAAATTTTCTAACTTGAATCACAATTTGTCAATACATAAATATTAAATATATTAAAATGTACCTGCAATAAAATTTGCATATCAATTTTAATGAATATACGAAATTTAAAATGCAAAAATTAGTAACAATAATAAAAATAATAAAAAAAAGATTACATTCAATAACGATATTTTTTATTTACTGAATTCTTATTTATTTGTTAACCTAGTGCTCAGAATATATTAAAACCCATTCACTTACCACTTGAACATATTAAAATATAATTATTTTAAATTATTTTAAATTATTTTAACCCATTTCTTTCTACTCTTTTTCCTTATAGCTGTGTAAAATGAGAAAGTGCAAAAACTGTATTTTCTTCTTCTTACATAAATGACGTTGAAATATTTAATATTTATATAAATATCCATAAAGCAAGAACTACACAGTATTTCAGAGATTTTTTACGTTATCGAGAGAATATGAGAATATTCTTCAAATACTCAATTTTTTGAACACTTAAATTCGAAAGGCGACGAAATTTGAAGCGAACTTGCTACACATGGCATCTCTTTGTCCCTCTAAAGAAAACCAAATTAGTCTTGGGTCAGTTTTTGAAGAAGTAGGACGTGTTTCTCAAACTGCGAAAGAAACCAAATATAAAATTCTAAAATTTTGATATTTTTTCCTTTAAACTGTGTATCTTTGTACAAAAAATTTCATACAAGATTTTTTTTTTAACCGCGCATAGTTTTTCAATTTAATTATACCGCGTAACTCAAGTGTAATCTGAAAAGTGGACAGAAAATAGAAGAGCTCGAAACCTTTTTTCAAAGATAAGTTTTTCGTTTATACCAATTTGTACTAATTTTTGCTGAAGTAAAATATCTTCAAACATTTTTAGAGAGCAAAATTTAGACTATCAGGCCTCATTTAATTTTAGAGAGGGGAAGGGGGGGGGGTAAACTTTAAAAATACTATAATGAGAGCTTCGAGGGATTAATTGAGAAAATTTTCGTCTGGTTTTAATAGTTTCAACGGAACTTCAAAAAATTGTTTTTCTAAGAATTTCTGACATGTTAGAGCTTTTTGAGAGATTCCAGGGATTAATTTTGATGATTTTCACTGAATTCTTATAACAATGTTTAAACTTTTTTTTTTCAAATGTAACAAAAATATGTAACAAAATACATAATTTCAACCAAATAGTAAAATTTGCTACTAAAATTTATTTAAAATCAAAATAGCGAATTTTCTATTAAACAGTTAAATTATCAAATTCAGAATGTGAATTTGTAACAATAAAGTTAATTTTTAACCAGTAAGTTGATTTTTCACAAAAAAAGTTCAATTTTCAGTGAAACACAATCATTCTTAATAAAAAAAAATTGTAATTAAAATTAAGATTTTTTAAGAAAAAAATGATAGTTGATATTTAAAAAAAAAACGATTTTTATGTTACAAAAAATTTTGGATTTTACAAACAGAAACGAGTTTCGAACACAGCACTTGAATTCTCAACTAAACAAGATTAATAATAGACCAAAAAGTTAGATTTTAAAGCCAAAATGGCGAATTTTCTACGCAACAGATAAATTTTCAAACTGAGAATGTGAATTTTTATCAAAACAGTTTATTTTCATCCAGTCAGTTGTGTTTTGAACAAAACAGTTTAATTCTCAATTAAAAAAATTAATTCTTAAAAAAAAAGAATTTGTAACTGGAATTGTTAATCTTTAAGAAAAACTGTAATAGTTGATATTTAACAAAAAAACTATTTTAATTTTTTTTTTTTTTTTTTGAATAGTTGGATTTTCCCAACAGACACGAATTTTCAACAAAGACTTGAATCCTCAACTAGAAAAGATTAATTTTCAACTAAATAGTAGCATTTTTTATTTAAAAAATTGATTTTCGGAAAAAAGAGGAATTTGGTACAAAATACATATTTTCAACGAAATAGTACCATTTTCTCACAAAATTGATTTCAAACCAAAATAGCGAATTTTCTACGAAACAGTTAAATTTTCAAATTGCGAATGAGAATTAGTGACAAAAAAGTTTATTTTCAACCAGTAAGTTGATTTTTCTCCAAAATAGTTCAATTTTCAGTTAAAAAAATTAATTCTTAAAAAAAAAGAATTTGGAACTAGAATTATGAATTTTCAAGGAAAACTGTAATAGTTGATATTTAAAGAAAATACTATTTTAATTTTTTTGAATAGTTGAATTTTACAAACAGAAGCGAATTTTCAACAAAGACTTGAATCATCAACTAAAAAAGATTAATTTGCAACTAAACAGTAGAATTTTTTAATTTAAAAATTGATTTTTGAAAGAAAAAAGGAATTTGTGACAAAATACATAATTTCAACCAAATAGTAAAATTTGCTACAAAAATTGATTTCAAATCAAAATATCAAATAAGTGCACATAATGTAGGATCTGTGAATGATGGGCATTGCTCCTTTTCCTAACGAACATTGTAAAAATCTAGATAATGGGACTTTCTGCCTGAAGTGCGACTCCGATTTTTTGTTGTGCGTTTCTCTTGATTTTGTACGTAAAATGGAGACCGAATCCATTTCAAATCTTGAAATCGCAGAATCTTTCGGGGGCGAAATATTTTGTTTTTAGAGGAAATTAGGCGATACGCATTTTTTCGATTTGCAAAAAAAAATCATTTCTAAGAAGTTAAGCGTATTTGAATTTTATGCTTTGTTTCTCCAAAAACCCGATATTTTTATTGAAACTTCTATAACTTTTGACCTACATATTTATTATTTTCTTTTTGATTCTAATAGCGCTCATCGTCTTCTTTCGAAATCCGCCGGAAAATTAAAAAAAAAAAGTTCAAAATTAACCAAATGGCAGCGGTTTTTCTAAAAAAATTAAATCGTTTTTTTCCCAATTAAAACCCACGTTTAAATTTTTTGCCAATTTTTTTTTGAACTTGTACTTTGATGAAGACAATGAACAGATGGAAACAATGACAGATACGAAAAACTGTCAACATAAAAGTTTGCACGTCTAAAAAATTTCTATGAAAAATGTATCTTTTTCTGCCTTTCTCCTATTAGTAGAAACTTTTCGAATATATCTAGAAGAATAAAAAAGGTGGGGTTTTCCAGAAAATCTTTTATATTTTTTTCTTCAAATTTTGAAAACACGAAAAAGAAATATTTTCTAGAAAACCTCAATTTTGAAAAGTTTATACTAGTAGAAGAAAGGCATCTTATCAGCATCATTTTATTATCATATATTATTATCAGCAGTTTTTTGAGAAAAACGATTTTTAATTTTTTTTTAAACCGCTGCCATGTGGTTAATTTTGAGCCTTTTTTCAATTTTCCGGCGGATTTCGAAATAAAACGATGAGCGCTATTAGAATCAAGAAGAAAATAATAAATATCTAGGTCAAAAGTGCAAATCGGAAAAATACGTATCGCCTAATTTCCCCTAAGAACAGCGCATATTTCGCCCCTGAGAGATTCTGCGATTGCAAGTGTAGAGCCCTGTCTGATTTGAAATGGATTCGGTCTTAAGCGAATACAAAACAAAAATGAGTGATTTTCATTTTTAGTCGTGAAACTGTTTCGATCAACTGTCGATATTTGTAATCTGCATTTTTGTTAATTTTGAACGTATTCAATAAGTAAATAGTATCGAAATCGAAGTCATGAAACATAAATAATGTGAAATTATGTAATTTCAAAATTGAAAAGTTCGACAATAAATAATTTTGAATACATGAAAATAGAAGCATTGTATTATTGAACAATTTATAAATTCCAGGCTTTGAACACCTTTCAAATTTTAAGTTGAAAGTCTTGAAGATTGAAAAATTGGTGTGCAATCAAAATTAGAATGAAAAGATGAAAGAAATTTTTTACCCTTTATATTCTACGTTCTTTAATTTCAAACACTTTATTTGAAATTATTCAATTTGCAACATTTTCAATTTAAAATTATTGAATTTTTAACATCTAAAACGTACAATGCTCGCTCATTCATAATGGCGTTTACTTTCAAATACTTAAAATTATCTTGAAAAATCCAAATTGTTCAACAATTTCATATTCCGAATGCTTTCTATTTGAAATTATTCAATTTTGAATTTGACTGGTAGTTCATCTGGAACTTTTTGAAAAGTAGACTTGGAAAACCATAATGGTAAAAGCTCTTTGAATATCTATCAACTCATAAAAAGGTACTCGTTATATGAACTTCAAATTCATTGAATACTCTTCGTAGAACACGAAAGATTTTGTATGATAAAACTGAGTTGATTTCATTATTGGAAGCCTATAGTGTTGCAGGACTTTGGATATCCTGAAAACTGTCCCAAAATATGATGTGAGGGATATACAATATTTCTGAAATGCATATTGAAATAGGTAGAATGCCTGAAATGAAATGAAAAACTACTGAAAAATACGCAACTTTCTGCAACTTTAGGTTGGCTGTTATTGCATCTAACCTCTAAATTGCACAATTTGTTGATCACACTTTTCACTATTAGTTTTTACGACAAAAAACAATTTGTTGTACACCCTGTTGGTTTGCATAATATAAGTGAAATACAGATTGCAATCCGGCTGAGAGAATACCGACTGTCGACTGATGCAGAACGAGCTTCTATATTTGGCCACGGTGAAAACGCCCTGCAGTGGGACTCCGACGCACAAGTGCGCCGGTGGATATTTAGTAGGAATTTTTTTTTTACATTAATTATACTCAAATGACGTACATAAACGTAGTATATTGTTGTCTCTTGCATTTCTGCAAGTTTTAGGGCGATATTTCATTTACAAAAAAAGTTCTATGGTCCAACAAATTTCTTGATTAGCTCCCAGTTTTAATTTCTTCGGAAATAATTTTTTGTGAAATTCCGACTCAAATAAAGTACATAAACAAAGTATATTGTCTTCTCATGCGTTTAACAAACTTTCAGTCCGATATTTCATTTACAAAAAAAGTTGTATGGTCCAAAAAAAAAAAATTTGGTACACCGAAAAAAAGAGGTCGGTAATATAGGAATTTGACTGTGTTACATGCCAAATTTCAAATCTTTTCTTTCTTGAAAATCCTGACATGTTGGGGTAGGGCTTCTTTTTGAAAAACTCCAGGAATTAATTTTATGGTTTTTCACTGAGTTTTTGTAATAATATTTTGATCCCTTTTCGAAGAATTTGCACGCGATAAATCAGGGAATTTACGGTATTTCAGAGGTTTCTTTAACATATCCGAGATTATCCCCAAAAAATCCTTCTAAATCACACAATATTCCAAAATGATAAAATGATTTGTATCAAATCATTTTTACAATATTCCAAACTTTTAACTTCTAATGCCACGTTATTGGAAACTAACGCAAGGCACATGGTCATCTTTTGTCCTAAAAAAAAGGATCAGCCCGTCTCGACTGCCTCAGGAAGCCAGTCGTGTTTTTCGAGAATAGGGGAAGAAACCAAATATAAAATGTTAAATTTTGCAATAAAGTATAACCTCAAGTATAACCTGAAATTGGACAGGAAATATAAGAGAGCCTGCAGAATATTTTTAACCATAAGTTCTTTCTTTCTTATATCAATGTATATTCATTTTACTGAAACCAAATTTTTAAAACTAGAAGCTTCAAATAATTATCAAATTTCTTGATAAAAATTTTACACTATCGTGCCTTATGTAAGAATATA
>CAKNYM010045955.1:35495-54566 GCA_932195095.1 Andricus curvator
AAAACTCTAAAGATACTTCAGAGCGGTTAAAAACTCAAAAATTAGACTGATGATGTTTCACTTGACGCGCTATTTTCAAAGATTCCTAAATACATTTTAAGTTTCCCTTAAACTCATAATATTTCAAGTCAATTATTGTAAATATTTCAATGTTTCAAGCAGGAGAAAATTCAATATATATATATTTATATATAACTCTTTTTCAAATTTTAAAGAATTAGGAATGCGAAGGAATTTCCAATTGATTTTAATGGTTTGAAAGAAATTTCAAATCTTTTCTTTCTTGTAAATCCTGACATGTTGGGGTAGGGCTTCTTTTTGAAAAATTCCAGGAATTAATTTTATGGTTTTTCACTGAGTTTTTGTAATAATATTTTGATCCCTTTTCAAAGAATTTGCACGACATAAGTCAGGGAATTTACGGTATTTCAGAGGTTTCCTTAACATATCCGAGATTATCCCCAAAAAATCCTTCTAAATCACTCAATATTCCAAACTTTTAACTTCTAATGCCACGTTATTGGAAACTAACGCAAGGCACATGGTCATATTTTGTCCTTAAAAAAAAGGATCATTCCGTCTCGACTGTCTCGGGAAGCCAATCGTGTTTTTCGAGAATAGGGAAAGAAACCAAATATAAAATTTTAAAGTTTCCATAAAGTATAACCTCAAGTATAACCTGAAATTGGACAGGAAATAGAAGAGAGCCTGCAGAATATTTTTAAAGATAAGTTCCTTCTTTCTTATATCAATTTATATTCATTTTACTGAAACAAAATTTTTAAAGCTAGACGCTTCAAATAATTATGAAATTTATTTATAAATATTTTACACTATCGTGCCTCATGTAAGGATATAGGGGGGGGGGGTCAACTCTAAAGATACTTCAAAGCGGTTAAAAACTCAAAAATCAGACTGATGATGTTTCACTTGAGGCTCTATTTTCAAAGATTCCTAAATACATTTTAAGTTTCCCTTAAACTCATAATATTTCAAGTCAATTATTATAAATATTTCAATGTTTCAAGCAGGAGAAAATTCAATATATATATTTATATATAACTCTTTTTCAAATTTTAAAGAATTAGGTATGCGAAGGAATTTCCAAATGATTTTAATGGTTTGAAAGAAATTTCAAATCTTTTCTTTCTTGAAAATCCTGACATGCTGTGGTAGGGCTTCCTTTTGACAAATTCCAGGAAGTAATTTTATGGTTTTTCACTGAGTTTTTGTTATAATATTTTGATCCCTTTTCAAAGAATTTGCACGCGATAAATCAGGCAATTTACGGTATTTCAGAGGTTTCTTTAACATATCCGAGATTATCCCCAAAAAATCCTTCTAAATCACTCAATATTCCAAACTTCTAACTTCTAATGCCACGTTATTGGAAACTAACGCAAGCCACGTTGTCATCTTTTGTCCTAAAAAAAAAGGATCAGTCCGGCTCGACTGTCTCAGGAAGCCAGTCGTGTTTTTCGAGAATAGGGAAAGAAACCAAATATAAAATTTTAAAGTTTCCATAAAGTATAACCTCATGTATAACCTGAAATTGGACAGGAAATAGAAGAGAGCCTGCAGAATATTTTTAAAGGTAAGTTCTTTCTTTCTTATATCAATTTATATTCATTTTACACTAACCAAATTTTTAAAGTTAGACGCTTCAAATAATGATGAAATTTCTTGATATATTTTTTTCACTATGATGCCTCATGTAAGGATATAGGGGGGGGGGGGGGGGTAAAATATAAAGATACTTCAAAGCGGTTAAAAACTCAAAAATTCGACTGATGATATTTCACTTGACGCTCTATTTTCAAAGATTCCTAAATACATTTTAAGTTTCCCTTAAACTCATAATATTTCAATTCAATTATTATAAATATTTCAATGTTTCAAGCAGGAGCGAATTCAATATATAGAGACGTACATTTTATGAAAACATTTTTCTTCGATTTTTTGTATGAAAAATTTCAGTTTAAGAAACTGTTTGGAAAAAATTTTTATTTTGAAAATTAAAATGGACTGAATTTTCCGTTATCATTATAATTTTTTGCAAAATCACACTATAGTAACAATTGCGGTTAAAGGATTTTTTCTAAATCTGATTTAATGATACAATAATTTTAAAACGAAATTTAATAAAATTTAAGTTCAAATTTAGTCGAAACTTGAACGAAGTATTAATTTTATTCAACTTTTTAGTATTGATATTTTGTTTAATTATTATCATGCAATACAAAAAAATATATACTTTCTTTTTGTCGTGATACCGTGATCTTCAATTTTGACTTACTCGGAATAGGATTATTTTTTTGGATCAAAACTTTTTTATTCTCAGTGAAAAATAATGTTTTCATCTCGCTAAATAAAAAAACTACAAATTTAGTAAGAAAACCACTAACTTTGCAAAAAACACTACAATGGCATCACTAAAAGGTTTACGCCAGGGGCGACAACTTCGTTCCATAGTAATAATCAACTTTTCAATATCCTACTTAAATTAACTCTAATTTTATTTTGCAACTGTAAAACTAAAATATATTATTGAATACTAAATTCCAACGAGGACTATAAGTAATTTAAAAATTGAACATCTTATTCCAAATTTAAAAATTGTAAATATCTTTGTCATGCTCTGTGTAGTTTTGTAGCTGGATTTCACAATATATTTTTGGGAGCGAGTAAAAAAGACGTGCGTAGTTCACAAGGTATATTTTAAGAGAGAGAGTTACACAAAGTGAGCATATGGTGGCGCTGAGAGTTTACAGGAAACCGGAAAGAGGAAACAAAATTAACAGCTTCTACTTTTTACATGTAGGTGTCACAGGCGGAAAAATTCAAATCAAACATACCCCCCGACATTGAAAGATTCTGCTTTCAATACGTGATATACGTTGCAAACAGATTGAAATTAAACCAATGAAAACAATTGAGTCTTTACCACTTAGCCATTCAGAACTGACAAGATTATCATTCATTAAATAGTTAGTGATGAAGCTGACATGACAATTTTAACATATAGAAATAACAAACAATCGTTATAAATTAAGTTGAAAACATGTTATTCAATGGGCAACGGACAAACGGTTGCGAGAGCACGTCGACAGGTACCCGTGAGAGTTCGAATGGTGGCAGCGCGAACAATGCCATCATTGCCAAGATGAAGTTCCACAATTCTGCCCATTTTCCACCTTAATGGAGGAAGATCCTTGTCCTTGAGTAAAACGAGCACGTTTTTTTTTGCTTCGGGATATGGTTTCTTCCATTTAACTCGCTGTTGCAGTTCGGATACGTACTCTTGACTCCATCTCTTCCAAAAGTGCTGCTGAAGGATTTGAACCAGTTGCCATCTAGAGAGTCGATTTTCAGGTAGATGAATCAAGTCCGGATCAGCAACGGAGATTAAAGGCCGTCCTATCAAAAAGTGAGCAGAAGTGAGAGGCGAAAGATCACTAGGATCGGAAGACAGAGGAGTGAGGGGACGGGAATTTAACAATCCCTCTATTTGACACAAAAGAGTGTACAATTCTTCAAAGGTTAAGACATTGTTACCAGCAACACGTTTGAGATGATGCTTGGTAGACTTCACTCCAGCCTCCCAGAGTCCACCGAAATGAGGAGAGTAGGCTGGAATGAAGTGCCAAGTAACTCCTATATTTTCGATTGTTTCAGATAGTTTCTCAGATTTGTTGATGAGAAACTTGCCCAATTGATCGAGCTCGTTGTTTGCGCCGACGAAACAAGTACCGTTATCGGAATATATGTGGGCAGGCTTGCCACGTCGCGAGATGAAACGTCTAAGAGTCGCGATAAAGGCTTCTAACGTAAGATCAGAGACGAGCTCGAGGTGCACTGCCTTGGTGGCAAAACACACGAAAATGGCCACATACGACTTGCTGGTTTTCGAGCCACTTCCCTTGCGGTCTTTCACGATGAAAGGACCAGCATAGTCTACTCCTGTGGTGTAGAAATGTGGTGAAGGAGAAACTCTAGACTTTGGCAAATCACCCATTACTGGTGTTGCCACTCTTGGATTTGTCTTGAAACATTTAATGCAAGATCTAACCACCTTTCTAGCCAAGGTTCGCCCCCCTAAAGGCCAAACAATTTCGCGAATTGAAGCCAAAAGCAATTGAGGACCAGCATGGAGAAGGCGCTGATGCTCATCTTCAAACAAAATTCGAGTAAAATGATCTTGAGCAGACAAAATCATAGGATGCTTCTTGTTTTCATTGAAATTAGAGTTGTTCATTCGGCCACCAACCCTCAGAATTCCGTCAGCATCTAAAAAAGGATTCAAAGAGGTTAGTTTGCCTTTCATTATTGGCAAACTGTTTGTCAAAGTCTTGATTTCATCTGAAAAGGAATTTCGTTGAGAGATTTTAGCCAGTGCTGTTTTTGTCTGAGCGAGTTCAGAAGAGCGCAGATACCCTAAGAGTTTGTCGTGTTTGTTTTTGCAGTTGTGTGCGAATCTTTTACAATAAGTTATGACTCTAACAAGCCGAGTTAAATCATTATAACGTTTGAAATCAAAAGAATCAGAATTTAAATCGTGAGTTGCCAAATTGCAGTGTTTCTTAAGCTCTAGTACGCTGTGAATCATGGACGGTGATGAAGGCCAATTCGATTCATTTAAAAGCAAAAATTTGGGTCCTTTCCACCACAACTCACAGTTAGCAAGAAGATTTGGAGCTATTCCGCGAGAAACACAATCAGCTGGATTGTCCTCGCTACGAACATGCTGCCAACACTCGATCCTTGTTAATTCTTGGATGCGACTCACTCTGTTTGATACGAATGTTTCGAGAGTATTAGGCTGCGAGCGGAGCCAAGCCAACACAATAATGGAGTCACACCAAAAAAAAGTGCGCTTGATGGACAAGTCGAAAGCAGATTCGACCTTGGAGACTAATTTAGACAATTCAAGAGCCCCACAGAGTTCCAGCCTGGGTATTGTCTGAGTTTTCAATGGAGAGACTCTGGTTTTCGAACAAACTAGTCTAACACAAACATTGCCAGCTTCGTCCTCTGACCTTAAATAAATGCAAGCTCCATATGCACTTTTAGAAGCGTCTGAGAAACCATGAAGTTGCAAGTCTACTACTTGCTTACAAATCACATGCCTAGGTACCTTGATCAAATTCAGGGAAGGGAGCTGTCCTCTAAAATTCAGCCATTGCGAGTGAACATCACATGGCAAGCTCTCGTCCCATGAAAGTTTCTCCAACCAGAGCCTTTGTAGGATGGTTTTTGCTATGACAATACAAGGACCTAAAAGACCTAGAGGATCAAAGATGGATGAAATTTCAGATAAAATTTGTCTTTTTGTTATTTTTGTGTAATTTGGAACGTTCACCGAGTAACTTAAATAATCGGAATTGGCTTGCCACAGCAACTCAAGAGTCTTGACTTGATCGCCTTCACCGGCAAAGTTGATTGAGATGGGGGATTGATTCACATCCCTCACCTCTTCAATTACGCGAGGGTCGTTTGAAACCCATTTTCTAATAGGAAAACAACCGGTAGATAACACCTTGAATATTTGCTTCACAAGTGCTCTAGCCTCGTCTATAGAATCGAACCCAGTGACTAAATCATCCACATAAAAGTCTTTCCGAATAATTCTAGAAACTTTCGGAAATTTTTGTTCGCAATCATTGGCTAGCTGATGGAGACATCTAATATAAAGATACGAGGCAGCAGCCGTGCTATATGTGACGGTATTCAGATTATAAATTTCCACGGGCTTGTTGGGATCCGAGCGCCATAGTATCCTCTGAAGAGGACGCTGCTCAGGTGTTACGAGAACCTGACGATACATTTTTTCAATGTCGCCACATGCGACGTAAGTATGTTGTCTGAAACAAACTAGAATTGAAAATAGGTCATCTTGGAGAGTGGGTCCTACCATTTGAAGATCATTGAATGAAACCCCACTTGTTGTTGGTTCTGACCCATTGAATACAACACGAACCTTGGTTGTAACACTATCTTCCCTAACTACGCAATGATGTGGCAAGTAATACGAGAAAGAAGCCTTGGCTTCATTTAATTCCTTTGACATATGACCTAACCTTTCGTATTCGGACAAGAAAAGTGAATACTCCTTTTTGAGTTCAGGCCTTTTTTCTAACCTTTTTTCTAACCTTAGGAAACGACGCATAGCTGTCTCTTTGGATTCGCCTAATTGATTGGGATCTCCCTTCAAAGGAATCGTAACGACAAATCTACCATCCTTATCTCTTTTGAAAGTATTCGAGAAGTGAGACTCACAAGAAATCTCTTCTGTAGATTTTGATTTTTCCTGCAGATGCTCCTCCAATTCCCAAAACTTGACCATCTGGTCAGCCACACTTATATTTTGCGTTAGATTGCAATGAACGTTGTTTCCTATCAAAATATCAATTTCGCCTGCTTTGTCGAAGTCAGGATCGGCCAAGGATAGATGAGAAGGGATATTTGAAGAAAGTGCACTAATTGTCGAATTGGGAGAATGAGTTGTGATCTCCGGAACCACGAGACATGAAACTTGAAACACCAAATTGCTTCGCCTGGAAGCAATTCGAACGTTGCACCTGTAATTGACATAAGAAGAAAGATTGTTCACGACACTCAAAGTAACATCGATTGGAATCTTTCGGAGATTGAGTAAATTACACAGTTTTTCCGAGATTAGACCAATTTGAGAACCATTATCCAAAACTAGACGAGCTGGAAGAAATTGCCCACTGTCATTAGCTACCAACACCGAAGCAGTAGACAAAATTCCGTCATTTTTTATGTTGACCAGAGCAACAGTTCTAGCTTCTCGAGGGGGGTTGATGGGCTTGTTACTAGACTCACCATTTACAAAATGCAAAAGACTGTTATGCTTGCCTTCACAGTTTTTACACCTTACACCTCTGCAGTCTTTCACAAAATGACCGGGTCTTAAACAATTCAAACAAAGATGAAACCCTTTAACCTTTTCAGCCCTTTGATGAGGCGTGAGTTCAAGGAACTTCGGACAATCTTGAATGTGGTGTTCCATGTCACAAAAATTGCAATTTACCCTTTTTGTAAGAAAAGATTTCACTTTAGATTGACGGTTAGAATTGGTAGGCTTAGGCGTTACGTTTATATCAAGCTGCAAATTATTTATTTCTAAAGTCTCTAACATGTCAGCTCTAGATTTCAGAAATTTTTTCAAATCTTCTAATGTGGGAACTGCATTTTCAGTTTTTTCCTTTTCCCAAGCTCTAGCAATGATTTTGTCTAATTTTTTCGAAATTACGTAAATTAATAAAACATCCCAATGAGTGATTTCTTGATCGAGTGCCTGCAAGGCCCTCAAATGCTTGTTCAGATTGTCTAAGATTTTACGAATTTGAGAAGCGCTTTCTCTTTGAACAGGCTCAGATTCAAAAATAGACTGGATGTGATTGTGTATCAAGAGATTTTTGTTATCAAAACGATTTAGCAAAGTCGTCCAAGCGACGGAGTAATTGGTGGCCGAAAATTCAAGAGAGTTAATAACTTGCTCAGCAGTGCCCCCCAATGCTGCCCTTAGATAATGAAACTTTTGAATGTTACTAATTTGATGATTTTTGTGAATAAGGGACGTGAATGTGTCTCGAAACCCCAACCAATCGTCAAGCTCGCCGTTGAACTTTGGCAACTCTATAGTCGGTAGCTTGACGCCCTGGATAGGGAGCGCGTTGAGGTTATGGTTGGGTACATTGTTTCTCTGCGCGTCCTGATCTCGATCAATTTGAGTTCCCCGAGACGACAAAACACGAGCTTTAGCTAATATTTCAAAATACGCAGATTCGAATTGTTCACGATAAACAGTATTGTTTTCTTCTTCGTCGGTCAGCTCATCCAACTCAGCCTGGCATTCCTCAAATACTGTGAATGCCTGAGTTATATGATCTATCCGACAATTCAGCTCTGTTTTTTCTAAAGCGGGTAACGCGATTTCTTCATTGAGATTCGTTTCCGCGACTTTATTTACAAAATTTTTAAAGAAATTTAGTTTGGCTGTTATTGCCTCGCGTTGGGTAAAATTAGCCTTTCCTTTTTAGATTTTGGAGGCATTGCTATCAATTTAAATCAACAAACAGAGGGAATATTATGTGTAAAGAGAAAGAGGAATGGATAAAGAAAGGAATGCTCACGTGACCTTTTGATGCGAGAACGCCTTCCTCCAAGAATCGAAGATGGCTGCGATGACTGGACTCTGCGTTGGAAGTGATGCGATGGGCGAGGCGAAGTTCTCTTTGACCCAATCCTTGCAGAAGATGACGAAATGCGAACCGATGACTTCCTGCAGCTTCCTCCAGGGCTCAATTGTGACCTTGGTGGCTGTCCCTTGGGTTGATGTTCTTCCAGCGCTTCAAGCGAATCTGAGAGAGAAGTCCGCCGAACTATTTTCACCACGCGAAATTGCAGAGATGGTAGTTTCCATATTGTAAAAGTGCTTGATGCACCACGACTAGCCAAAAGAGGAATTTGTGAATTTGGTCTAGTTGCAACAAATGTTCGATACGTAGCCTTGATGGCAAATTGAAACGAAGTTTCGAAACCACGCACTTGTTGTAGCCAAAGGAACGCGTCGTTTACTCAAAGTTCACAAACGCGATTTTTGTTCAAATTTGCACTGAATTGTTAACACATTGTACCAAACTTGAATTCACTTGAATTCACAAGATGAGTAGCCTTGATGGCACTTTGATTTGAAGCTAATTGAAACAAAGTTTCAACACCACGCACTTGTAGCGAAGGGACGCGTCGTTTTCTCAAAGTTCACGACCACGATTTTTGTTCACCTTTGCACTCAGTTGTTCACACATTGTACCAAACTTGAATTCACTTGTCTTCACGAGATTAATAGCCTTGATGGCACTTTTATTTGAAGCGAATTGAAACAAAGTTTCGAAACCACGCACTTGTAGCGAAGGGACGCGTCGTTTTCTCAAAGTTCACGAACGCGATTTTTGTTCACCTTTACACTGAATTGTTCACAAATTGCACCAAACTTGAATTCACTTGACTTCACAAACAACTATCCGTGCCGAAGGACCATGTTTAGTTTTGTAGCTGGATTTCACAATATATTTTTGGGAGCGAGTAAAAAAGACGTGCGTAGTTCACAAGGTATATTTTAAGAGACAGAGTTACACAAAGTGAGCATATGGTGGCGCTGAGAGTTTACAGGAAACCGGAAAGAGGAAACGAAATTAACAGCTTCTACTTTTTACATGTAGGTGTCGCAGGCGGGAAAATTCAAATCAAACATGCTCAATACGTGTATACTGTATAAGAATCTGAAAGATTAGGGGGGTGGTGGGATCTCTTCCACAGTGGATAAACATAAAATGTGGAGGAAATAATAACATATCCGCACTGAAAAAATAGTTGGTTGGGACAACTAATAAAGTAGTAGGGCCAACTACTTTAGTTTGTAATATATGCCGCTGCTATTTAACTCATTGGGGCTACTACTTTTATTGGCAAGATTGGTAGTAGTTGTTCCTACTACTTTACTTGTTGTTGCGACAACTTTCGATGGTACATACTATTTTCAGGTAGTTGTACATACTACTTCAAGTAGTAAGTCTTACCACTTTAATTAATAAGTCTTACTATTAAATTAGTTACTCTCACAAATGAGCTAGTTGACCTCACTACTTAAAGTAGTAATCCTCAATATTACAATTAATGAGTTTTACTATTTAAAATAGTAGTCCTTACTATTAAAACTAGAAAATTTTACTATTAAAACTACTGGCTCGTGGACTATTGCGAAGTTAGTACATCTCAATATTGAAATTATAGTAGATCTTACTATAATTTATAATTACTGGACACAAGAGATCCTCAGGACTTCCTATAGAGACCAGGTCCTGATAAGACGTCGTGTCAGAATACACCCACATGCCCACTGGGATGTTAATGAAAAACTACTATAATTTCAATATTTAAAAGTACATACTTGCTTTCTTACTACTGTAAAAAACATTAATTTTTTGATTAATAAAATAATTATAAAACTAGAAAGTAATCAAGTGTCGTTTGGTATTTTAAATAATCAATATGGCCAACGGCCATACCACGCTGAAAAACCCAGTTCTCGTCAGATCACTGAAGTTAAGCAGCGTTGGACGCGGTTAGTACTTGGATGGGTGACCATTCAAGAATACTGACATGAGTGCTGTTGGCACATCGTGGGTGTGGTGAACCCACACTTGTAGTGATTTATAAAGTACAAGAAAAACCTAGAAACACTACCCGAATCGGGTAGTGTCACGCCTACCCTGAAAGGGAAATGGTTTAATGGTATATAATGGTATATAATATGTAGACATTTATCAAATTTATTAGGAAATATATGAAGAAACATTGTTTCTCTAAAGCGACAATATTTGGTTAGAATCAGTTGTAATAAAAACATTAATATTATGCTGGCTTAGTATCGAACTTATGAAATATTATACTTTTTGAACGAGAACTTCAAAGTATATATTTCTTCGAACAAAATTTATAATTTCTTCCAATTTTTTAAACGGAGTTTCAGACTTGAAAATGAGGCTGAAATTAACCCATACTTAGAAACAAAATCATAAATAGCGTGATTTCATTGTCTCCGTGGAAAAATGCAAAATCACGTTTTGAGTCGGTGAAGGTACGCATGAGCTCTACTGCATTTTTGTTCCAACGAGCGTGAATGAGACAACAAAGTACAATGTGCGAGCAGGGCCGGCTTTTGGGGTGTGCGAGCTGTGCGGTCGCACTGGGGGCTTTTACTGGGGGGCGAGCGTCGGCATGGGATTTTACTTTGTACTTGCCTGGAACTGCGTTTTCAGGTGTCTGGAAAGGAGAAAACTTTGCACCCGCTTTTCCGATTCTAGGTCTCAAGATCAGTAATAGCTTTTTCACTAATCCGTTCAAGGATGTGTGCTCCTCCTCTAATCCCTTATTTAGACTGGCATATTTTGGCGCCCAAGCCGAATGATCAAATAATACTTATAGGACCGACACTCATTTAGGAAATTTATGATAGCTAGGTTTTAAAAATAAATACGTTATAAGGTAAACGTCCCAGTAATCGCCACCATAAGAGATTTCATTGACATCAAATATTTAGAAAATTGTTTTGGAAGGATTAGTTAAAAAATGATTGGTACTGATTGAAGCATTAAACATCCTAGAATATTATAAAAATTGGTTTTACATTATATTTAATATTACTTCTTATTGATAAACAATTAAAAGTAAAAAAACACCGATGTCCCAGTCACCGCCATTTCCAAATCTGCCATGTACTAGTAATCGCCAGTCGTTGTCCCAGTCTTCGCCAAAAAGGTTAAGTTTTCTTGAAATCAGTTTTTAGTGATTTGGACGTGTATTTCAAGTGTATCTTTGTATTTTAAGTATACTTTAATGAAATGAAAGATGTATTGTTAGTTTTATATTGATTGAGAGATTGAGGCCTCCGAGATGAAATCCGTCGAAACATAACCTCAAAAATTGAATCATCTGATAGTTCCAATACGTCTGATGGACATTATAATAATTAATCATAATAAAAATGAATATTCTTTTAAAATTTTAGTTTTTATTTGAATTAAAAATATTTTCGAATAAAATTAATATTTTATTTATAAGAAATAAAGAGGTCTCAAAAATAAATCGAAGTAAATATTTATTAGAATTTTTATCACAATAAGTGATAACTGCAATGATGAAATTATTTTATAATACTGAATATTATAATTAAAAATTATTAACACTTTCCTTTTTAAAATAAAATTCGAAAAATAATATTGATTTGTATAAAGTCATATAACCTAACTTTGTTCTATAAAATGGCTAAGTACAACATAATTACATGGGATGCAAAAATTTACACACTGGTAATTTGTATAATTAACTTTTTCGTAACATAACTTATAAACACAATGACGAAATTTGATAAATTGCAGTGACTAAAAAAATGATGTGTATTTGGAGGTTATGTTCTGTTTACGTTGTCAGAACATTAAAACTATCAATAATTATATATTTGTTACACATTTTTCTTTATATTATGCAGTATAGATTAATGTCAGCTAATGAAAAACTACTCAATAAATATTAACTTCACTAAAAAAATAATAATAAACTAAAAAAATTGATGCATTTTCAAGGAAAAAAGATGAGTTCTCAACGAAAAATGTAATAGTTGATATTTTAAGCAAGAACAGATTTTTATTTTAAATCAAAAACAGCTAAATTGAATAAAAAAGGACTAATTTATCAATAAAACGGAAAAATCTCAATCGAAGCAAATGAATTTTCAACCAGAACCGATGAATTTTCAACCAAACAGTTATTTGCATTTTTAATCAAAAGATAAGCTTTCCATAAAATAGTTGAATTTTCAACCAAATAATTACATTTTCAACCAAAAAGATAAATTCTTACCAAAAGACATTCATTTTTAAACCAAATACTTGGATTTTCTATAAAAAAAAAGAATTTTCAAAAAAAAATATAAATTTTCAACCATGCAGTTAAATTTGTTGAATTTTTTAGCCAAAGATACGAATTTTCTAAAAAACATTGATTTTTGAACAAAAAATTTCATTTTCGATGGAAACAGAATAATTTTTAACCAAAAAGTTGGATTTTTAAGCAAAAAAGATGAAATTTATACAGAAAGAAATGCATTTTTAAACGAAAAAGCCAAAAGTCCACGATTGTCCACGAGGGAGGCCTAGGTCTAGCGGGTCTAGCCAAAGTCCACGTGGACTAAGGTGTTCCACAATTTTTTTTTAATTTTCATGCATATCTCCCCCAACCGATTTAGCTTTTTAAAGTCTCAAATTATTTGTAATAAGACGTACTTTCACATTACCATGAATCTTAAGAAATTTTTCTATTCTTTGTAATCATTCCAATATTCTTGAAAAACTTTTAAACTTTGTTCAAAATCTTCAAAAAATAACAATTTTTAGAATTATTTCAAATTTTTAATTATTTTTACTCTTTTCAAATCTTTCAAATATCTTTCAAAATGATTAAAATTTTTCCTAAAATTTTTAACTCGAAAAGTTGAATTATCCAGAGAAAAGTTAATTTTCAACCAAAAAAGATGACTTTCCTACCGTAAAAGATGAATTTTCTATCAAAAGACGAATTTTGAACGAGCTGAATGAAACAAAACAAAACGATTTAAAAAAAAGGTTGAATCCTCAGAAAGATGAATTTTAAACAAAATACTTCAATTTTCAGCTAAAAATGGAATCGTTACATTTTCTGTTAGAAAAATAATTTTGAACATATAAAAATTAATTTTCAACTAGTCGTATTTAACCAAAAAAGACAAATGTTAAAAAAAACGAATATGAGAAAAAAGTAAAATTTTCAACTAAAAAGGCGAATCTCACATAAAAACAGAATTTTTAACAAAGTATTTCAACTTTCAACCAAAAAAGGTAAATTTTCAACAAAAAATATTAATTTTCCACCAAGAAAATTAATTTTCTACAAAAAAAGATACATTTTTAACAAAATACATCAATTGTTAACAAAATTGTTGAATTTTTAAGCCAAAAAGACAAATTACCTACAAAGCAATTGAATTTTCAACCCGAAAAAATGATTTTTAACAAAAAAGTTTATTCTTCACCAAATAGTTGAATTTTAACCAAATAGTTAATTTTTAATTAAGCAGTTAAATTTTACACCAAAAGTTATGAATTTTGAGAAAAAAAATTAATTTTCAACAAAATAGTTACATTTTCAACCAAACAGTAAACCCTCATTAAAAATCAAAATCCAATTTTCAACAAAGTCCTTCAAGTTTTACCCGCGCAAATGAATTTAAATTAAATAGGTAGTTTTCAACAATATAGTTAAACTTTGAACCAAAGAGATGAACTTTCAAATAAAAATATAAATCTCCAACAAAAAATGGTATCTTAACAAAGTGTTTGTATCAAAAATTTTAAACAAAATTGTCGGATCCTCAAGCAAAAAAGAATGTCTGGTAAGAGATAAGTTTTTCCAAACAAAGTTGAATTTTTACAAAAAAAAAATTCAGCTTGACTTCTGAACAAAAAAATATAAGTTTTAAATAAGAAGTACATTTTCTATCAAGATACTGGAATTTTCAACCTAAGAAGATGATTTTTCAACAAAACAGTTGAATTTTCAACAAAATATAGTTGACTTTTTTAACCAAACAGTATCAATTTTTAACAAAATTGTTCTCGTCTTGAATTTTTGATCAAAAAGTTGCATTTTTATTCAAGAGAGATGCGTTTACAGCAAAATAGATGAATTTTTAAATTAAAAAAATAAGTTTTCCAGAAAATTATTGGATTTGCAACAAAACAGATGAATTTTCAATCAAACAGTTGCCATATTATCCAAGAAAGATGCAATTTCTATTAAAATAGATAAATTTTTTAATTAAACAAATTTTTAAAAAAATAGTTGAATTTCTACCCAAAAAAAATTTCAGTTTGACTATTTAACAACTAAATATGAGTTTTAAATAAAAAAAGTACATTGCACATTTTCTATCAAGAAACTTAAATTTTCAAGCTAAGAAGACGAGTTTTCATCGAAACAGTTGAATTTTCAACCAGACAGTTTCATTTTTTATTCAAGATTTATTATTAGTATATTGTGCTACAAGTTGAAAAAGCGAGAGATTTAAAACGAGTGTTAAGTTAGCTACCCGAGCGGAGCGAGGGTGGCTATCACACGAGTTTTAAATCGTCGCTTTTTCAATGTGTGGGACACGATACTTTTTCTATAATTTGTTAAAAAGTGTTAGTTTTTGTTTACCTGTTTTTTGTGTAAAAAGAAGGCGATTTTTTGTCGATTGACGCAACAATGACAATGGCAATTATCAAAACCATGGCAATAATATGGCAGGAATAATAAGCTGGTTCTCACAATTGAATAGTTGGCCCATAAAGTTGAGGGCTTCAAAACTTTCGATTTTTCGTGAAAAAAACGAAGCACAGTATTTTCGGAGAAACTGACGGTGTTTTTTTGCTTTTGCCAAGTGACAAAAGTACATACAAAATACACAACTCGAGACTTTTCAGGAAATTGCTTTTAGGTTAGGGACGACAGTCGGAAAATAGACTGAAGTTGGCTGCGCACGATGCACGAGTCCACCCGAGGCAGCACGAACCCACCCGAAATAACATTTACTTTTTCCACTGTGCCTCACTTTTATCACTGTCCATTTACTTTTTCCACTGCATCTGTCCACTTTTGTCACTGTTGCCCGGAAAGGTCGGCACTGCGCATGCGCCACGTCATCGAGCAAAAATCGGTACCTTTTTACACCAAAAACAGGTGGAAAAACTGGCACTTTTTCGCGAATTATAGAAAAAATAATTTTGTTGCATCTAATTTCATTTTACGCGTCTCCGAAACTAAAAATCTTCAAATTTTAGAGTAATAAACTCCATCGGAAATTATTTCTAAACTGGAATCCAAAGGGACAACAGCTTAATTTTACTGTCGGGAATCCCCGTAATAAAGTTTACGATTCTATTTACAGTGTCCGGTTTAAATATCTCAGGTACGCCAGCCTTCCAAGATATAATCCCAGGCGTGAAGAAGCAAGCGAGGGGTAACTAGCGTAGCGTAATGGTGTGGGTATACTTAGCAGGTACGAAAATGCGAGTCGGGAATCAGCCGTTTCAACTCAAATTTGTGCCCAACATTATGTTCCTTCAAAAAGGACAATATATGAACGCCCCTATCTCTCTCTTCGAATTTTCCTATCCAATCATGTTTGCCCCCCCCCCAACAGAACGCTTTTTCTATAGTAGGTGCTTTCCTACTTTCCTCATTTTTCCCACTTAGAAAACTTCTGGAAAACTATGTCCTTTGCACATCACTTTTGCACCCACAAAATCATCATTCTTTTTTTATATTTTGCCCGCAACACTTCAACTCAATATTAAATCAGTTGTGTATATTATTATATTATTATTATATATTTATTTATTTATTATAACAGACATAGTGAACCTCAAAGCGTGTCGAGAGTTCTTTCAGAGAAATCATGTCGGCCCGCATCAGTATTTTTTAAACAAAGCTTGACTAAGCAGACCTGGAAGAGACTGCGTTTTAAGAACTAAAATAGTTTGAACAATCAATCAAGAAATTTGTATGTGTTCAAAATTATATCATTTTTAAACAATTTTAACTTAAAAACAGTACAATTTAGTGATTATAAGTTGTTTCTTGAAAAATATGAATTGCAAAATGTCATTTACAAATTAAAAATTAAAAAAAAATGAAATAATGAAAATTTTAAAGTTTACATGCAGCACCCTGAAATTCAAACGGTTCGAGGTTTATTTTATTTTAAATAATTCAAGTTTATTCAGTTTATTTTTGAATATTTGAATTATAATTTCTTATTTCAAA
Organism: Andricus curvator; assembly: GCA_932195095.1. NCBI lineage: Eukaryota > Metazoa > Arthropoda > Insecta > Hymenoptera > Cynipidae > Andricus > Andricus curvator. The sequence continues at coordinate 51,924 of CAKNYM010045955.1, forward strand.
TAAACAGTCAAATATTGTTAAATCTTGAAACCAAAAATTTTTAATTAAATATTTTCAAACTGAATGCTTGAAAAATGGAGTATTTTAGAATGCAATAATATTGGAATAGAATTTGAAATTGAATAAAAGCATCTAATTATGAATATATTAATTAAAATGTTTTTGAAAATTGAGAAAAGTCTTTAAAAAAATGGTTATTTCAGAATTTATTGATATTTTCCGGAAACATTAACATTTGACGTTTTTTCAAACAACTTGTAATAAAATTAACACATTCTGACTTTCATTTATGCCCATAAAACGGGTACTTTTATCACCCTTTAGGCAATAATTGAGACGAAATCTACAGTTTATTATTATTAAAACTAGGGTGCTTGTTCAACTCATTAGAAAATAGATGTCCAGAAACTTTTGCACGACATTAAATATAAGAGAAAATCAATTTTTATACTCCTACATGTGCGTGAGTTATTATTGGCTTTATGTAAGATTTCAAAGGGCAGGCGCGGATCCAGAGAAGGGCTTTAGAGGGGGCCATCCAATAATTCCCTTCCCATCCACTCTCAAGGGGGGGGGGTAATAATAATTCTAAAGTTATTTATTCGCTTTGAATGTATATTATAAATTATATAAATATATTAATCACGAATCTTATAAACATAATTAACAAATTTTTAAATAAAAACTAAGTTTTTATATTTACAAGCTACGTCTTGCATGTCATGGTATAATCATTATTCAACAAGTATAAAATATTCATAAAATTTTCGAAGTCTAGCATAAACTATAAAAATATTATTTTTAAACAGCAAAATTTAGGCGTCTATTTCCATTCTTTGCGATATTTATATTCCCGGTTCAAATCCGGTCTGAGGCAGAGTTTTTCTTGTTCTGAAAAAATTATTTGTCTGAAGTAATCGTTTGAACGAATCAAAATTTGTATTAATTTATTATGAATGTACTCTATTATTTTCGATGCTCTAAATTGAAGAATGAATCGACAAATTTATAAATTTTCAAAATTATATCATTTTACGCAATTTTAAGTTAGAAACATTAAAATTGGAAAATTTACAATTTTTTTAAATTGAACACTTTCTAAAGTAGAAGTTAAATTATTTTTATTTTAAATCGTTGTAAATGAATTGTAAATAAATAATTCAATTGTTCTTTATACATCAAAATTTGTTTTGAAATCTTTTAAAACTATATTTTTTTACTAACAAATCAATTTTTTCCAAATTTATAACTGTAAAATTTTTATTTATTCGTCAAAATTTGCGTCCGTTTTGAAATATTCCTAAATATTCTGTTAAAATTAATTTTTCAAAGTAAAAATCATTCGAAACTTTCCCAGGAATCTTAAGACAATATTTGTATTATCTTAAAAACTTTCAAAAGCCTTAAAAGCTTACAAATTTTATTTAAAAACTTCTAAATATCTCCGCAACTTACTCAATTTTTTTTTAAACGAATTCATTTTTATTTGTTATTTACACATCAATATTCAACATTTTCACTTGCAAATACAATTTTTTTAATTAGAACAATTAAAATTATCATTGTAACGTTTAGCTCTCCGAAATTTTAACGATTCAAGGCTTTCTGTTTCAAACTATTCAGTTTCAAATTGTTTAGTTTTGAATATTTCATTTATAATTGTTCATTTAAAATAAACAGTCAAACATTGCTGACTATCAAAAAATTGTTCTTTTTCTTAATTACAAATTTTCAAATTTAACTCGTTAAAAATGGTATATTTTAGACTGAAACAACAGATATGTTAGTTTATAAAGTTTCAATCGGAAGTTTGCATTTGATTAACTACTAAGGCTTTGGAATTGAAACAGTTCAATTTTTAACGTCAAAATCGGTAAATTGTTTAATTTTATCAGATTTAGAATCGCCCTATAAAATCAATCAATTATTGTTCAATTCCGAATACACGAACTACAGATTAATTTTTAAAATCATTATTTAATTTATATTTACAGTTGATCAACTTAAAACATTTTTTGTTCACAATTTTCAGTTTCAAAAGATATTAATCTTGTATTGTGTAAGTCTTCAAAAATGCATTTAAACATTCTTTTAATTCAAAATTTACCCTTAAAAATGAAGATGTAAAATGAAAATTTTTGATCGTAAAAGATTTTAGAATTCCACATTGTAAACTGAATGATTTCATAATTGAAAAAGTGAACAACTCAACTTAGCTGTTGCGTCGCAACAGTTTCTTTTTTTATTATTTTGAATGATTTGTATATTTTGGAGAAAGTTGGACTGGCTCGAATGCCATTAGGTCCAGGAAGTATAACCAAGCGCAGATGTTTACCGATTTTGAATAGATTTAAGAGATTTACAGTACTTTACAATCTTAGTGTGAGTTAGAAATTCAGTCTCAAATTTCGGTCCTGCTGAACCTTCCAGCGACATTAATTTATGAGTTTATTAGCAGGACGTGACTATGTCCACCTCCTAGAGCTTAAACCCAGGATCCTGTCCGAATCTTCTATTGTAGTTCACTATCCAGGAATCGAAGCAAGGGTTGCTTGCTGTCTTGGGTTTTTCCCAAGAGTCGACCAACAGACGTCTTGCAATTTGTGTCTACGAAACGTCAACCAATCAGAACGGTTATTTGTG
>CAKNYM010045955.1:54576-100345 GCA_932195095.1 Andricus curvator
CAATTTCAGTGTCAACAATGCTTTATTTCTCCTCAATCAAAAACATTAGCATTTTAAAAAAATTCAAATGAATCTTATTTTAAATTGCATTATATATCTTGTGGCATGAAATTTGTGATATTTCAGGTGATTGGATAGATTTCTCTTTGATAAACTTGTAAAAATACCGGTCAAAAAATAAATTCACTGTCATTTCCCGCTCAAAAAATTCTGATCATCTCCTGGTTTCCCGGTCCAGCGGGCACCCTGAGTTATGATATTTCAGAATATAATTATGTTTCTCGAATGATAATACGTATTTTGTGCTTGATGGTTAACAATTTTTCTCCAATGAAACAATTAAAATAATATATAGTTCAATAATTCTGACATTGAAGTCTTTTAATTAACACAGTAAAAACTCTGGGATAAATTTTATTGCACCTAATTTTAAGATGGGGTTCCATCTCGCTCGAAGTTGGGGTACGAAACATTCGCCTATTGTTTTTGCCGCAAAACTGTAAAACCAATTGACAGCAGGGGACGTTTCGTACCCCATGTCCGAGGGAAACCATACCTTTTGCAGTGGTGGGGGAGCGGCGGCGAATGCGGCGCACATAAAGGAAAATGCACGATTAAAATTCAAATATAAAGTAAAATATTGCAATAAAATATATTTTGTTTAGGCAAATATTTTACTAATGCTCTATGCATGGAGATAATTTAATTGAAGTTCATTAAAACAGTTAATTAATGTCTTTTCCAAAAAGTTCTTCTGCGCCAAGTAATGTGGCGCGTTTCGATTTCAATTCATAATTATTAAATAAAAAACAAATTATGAAGAAAAATTATTAAAATTTATTAAAAATAAGAGAAATATATTTGCGTTTAATATTATTAACATATTTCAGGGATTATGTCTGCCGAAATTTCAAGAAAAAATGTTTTTTTAACAGTGCAGAATGACTCACCAATATGAAGAAAAACATAATGAAGGATATTTTTAAACAATTATCAATGGTGAATCATTTTAAACAATTACTCATATTAAACGATAATATTAAGACAAGGTACAACCTGAATGCGCCATATTAGTCGCATGTGAATAGTATTTAATAAAGATTTTTTACATAAAAGTTGATTAATTTCCCTCAAAATGTTAAACTTTAAAGCATTCAAGAAACTCGGAACAGTATATTTCCAAAAAATTGTATAAGTTTACACGAAACTTCTTTAATTTTTTACTTGTTTTTAGCTACTCTGAAATACAAGCAAAAGAACCAAAACTAACTTTTCGTCATAAAAGTCAGGCAATTGATTTAATTATCCCAATTTTTTTATAATGTAACGTTGAAAACATATATACATGTAATGAGACTACCTCCACAAGCAGAAAATGTGTTAATATTCGAAAACTCGAACACGCCACATTAGCCGCCGCTCCCCTACCATTCACACTACCAAGCCTAATTTTTGTTGCAGGGAAATGTTACCCTGAAATTAGCGTTAGATTCACACTTTTTTTCTGTGAAATTGCTATTCAATACAGTAAATACATTTTAATGTTTTTAAAGATATTGATAAATTTCAAAATAGTAAGCTTTCTCCGACGTTTTTGACTTCTTTTTAAAGGTATTTTTATACTTTACGTTTTAGTTTTTTTCACGAAGTAGTATAAGGAGACCCCACTCCCATGCGGTCTTTGGAAAATTTGGACGCATAGATTCGGATTTAGTTAGTTTGCATCGTTCGCAGCGCCCCTTGCAGAAAAGCGTTGAAATACAAGATTTACAAATGGCGGGGCCAATAGCGTAGGCCGGGTGTAAACAAACGCATAATTGCTTGTCACGAAACACAGATTGTACGAATGAGTTTGCCTGTATGTATGTAGATCTGTATGTACGTATGCATGCTCCCGCAAGAGGCGCCACGAGCGATGCAAACTAACTAAATCCGAATCCACGCGTCCAAATTTTCCGGGAGTGAGGTCTCCTTATACTACTTCGTGGTTTTTATTTATTTAAACTAATATTTCCATTCTTCAATTTATGCAGTTGAGGTAAACATCCCAGTAATCGTGACCTTCGTGTCAATAATCGTGATGACAATTTTCTTGCTTTTTATGTGTGTGAATTCGTGAAGAGTAACATAGTCTTTAAATATCCTATTCGTCTGAATTCAGCGAAAATATTTTAGGGGACCTTATTCATTTTAATCCGCGAGATTTTAAGTCAAGCTCCAATTCGCCAGAATTCGCCAGCGCGAATAAAGTTAAAAACTGGCCTATTGAATCGAATTCTTAAGGTATAACTAACGCGCAGGTGCATATAGGAGCTTTTGTAAATATATATTAATGATTTCCGTAGCTCAGTGTTGTCCTCTGGAATTATACACTTGCGCTGGCTCAGTTCGTTTCAGCGAATCAGAAAGTAGAATTCGGGCGAATTTAAACATGTTAATTCGCCGCAATCCTCCCGAATTAGTTTCTTTTCTCTGGGATAGTAAACTTCAATTATCTTATTTGAAAAATTCGAGTCTGGGCTTTTTTTTTGGGGGGGGGGGGGCAAGCCGCCGTGGCCCCCCCTCTGGATCCGCGCCTGTCTCAGGGATCACAGCGCAAAAGTAGCTCCAAAAAGGGGAAATGGGTGATTTTCTCACGAAAAAGGGAAAAATAGGGGAAAGATTAAACATTTATTTTTATATGTCGAAAAGAACAAACAACCTTTGTACAAGAAATGTTATATTTTTAAATAATTTTTAATGATTTTTCAATGATTTATGCCATTAAAGAATTTATTTTTGAAAATTGGATATACTTAGGTCATTGGAAATTCATTCACAGTGAAATTAAAAGTCAGAGAAAAAAATAAAATTAGTTAAATACACAATTTTGATATGTTTAAAATCGTTCTCATAAATATTTCTTTCCAAGATTTTTCATTTCTTCCTTAATATAATTAATACTTTCAATGTAAATTTAAAACTACACTCTTCAGTAGAGCAAAGTAAAAATGCTAAAATTAATCGAATCGTTTGAGCTAAGGGATAACAATTTGTGGTCATGGGAAACATTTTTTTTCGTGTTGTATATAACGTTCCAAAATCGCAAAAAATATGAAATCCCAAAAATCCTAAATCAAGACAAAAGTTTTTTCCGAAAAAGCAAAATAATAAAATGTTTCTTTGGTTCAAGCTGAATAAATTTCAGGTTCGACATATTCAACTTTTTTTTTAAATGTGTGCATATGACTCAATACAAAAAAACATGTTTTTGTACATTTTCAAACAAATTGTTACTGCGAAAAAAATTTATTCTTAAATTTCGTAATTTTTTATTATTTTTCACTAGTAAAAGCTGTGAATATAACAAATTCGTCATAATTTTTGTACCAAATTGGAAACATTTTGAATCTGAAATCATTAAATGTTACTGATTTACATTTTTTTCACTTTTGTCGAATGTCAACCCACAAGTTTTTTCCCTCAGCTCCAACGATTTTTTTTTTTTGGCATTTTCACTCCGCCCTACTCTTTAGTGCTCTTAAACTCAAATTAAAAATTGCTCAAGTTAGAACATTTAACATTGCAGTTGATGAATTGGGAATATTCCATTTTTTAATTAGGTAGGTATATAAAGTGTTCACCTTCTAATACCTGTTTGAAAAGTACTATATATTTTGTAATGTTATTGGTACCTTATTTATTCATAAACAATTCATTTCAGTGCTATAATTGCTTTAATTATTACTCAATAATGGGTACACTTACTAATGTATTTTCAAATATGGTATATTTAAAGAGAAAAGGGGGAAAAGGGGAAGTTTTTTGAGAATAGGGGAAAAAGGGAAATTTCAAGAAAAAAGGGGAAACTAAGAAAAAAAGGGGAAGACTGTGCACCCTGATTTCAGTTAACGTTTACCGAAGATGTTTACACATATATCTATCTGTCTTGGGTCGTAGTTTAGGACGCACGTGATGTTTTTTGCAAACGAGATGCAATGTCGTCGAAGTCAAAAAAAATATCCAGTGCACAATATCGAAAGAGAAAACTTCTTGCTGATAAAGAAGCAGAAAAAAGTGAAAATGCTTTCAAAAGTTTCTTATCAGGATCCAGTAAGTAAATTTTTAACTTATTATTTATTGTTTGGGTTTTAAGAATATTTAATATATTTAATAGTGAAAAAATTATGTTTTGAAATGTGCCTTTGGGACGTGTGGAAAAATTGTGGTCCTCTCACAGGATCACCGGTGATTTTTTCAAATTCTTTGGATATCACTTTCAGACAATGGCAATTTTTTTATATGATAAACAATATTATGAAATCATATTTGAGAAAAAATCATTTTTTATCAAGTTATAATTTTTTGAAATAACAAATATTACGTTTTTTTTAAAATCTGGTTAATAGATACTTATTTCAACATTAAAAAAAAAATGTTTTCGTAAAAACTTCCTCTTTTCGCTTAGAGAAAATTATCGTCAAATTAATTAATTTAAAAAATACCACTTTTAATAATTCTAACTTTGTACTTTTTGACCCTTTTGAAGTGTCCTAAGGATTAAGTTATAAAATTGGTTGACATTCAAAAAAATAGGAATGTGTTTCTTCCACTTGAACAGAACTAATGTCATGAAAGATACTTTTAAAATATTTTAAATAAGTGTTCCATTTACAAAATCCACAGTAATTTAATTGAAGACATTGGAATGACAACTGGATAAGCATCAAAAAGGAAACTTTTTAGGATTAACAAACAAAAATTTCTGCAATAGATTTTAATTATAAAATTTTGATAAAATTATAGAAGCATTTTTTTCCCAAGAAATTTATTTTAGAGACGTGAAAACTGTAGGAAAAATAGTCCTTACCCAGTTTTCCATCTCATAAATTTGAAAACTGCGTATATTTTACAAGATCACAAAAATATAGTAAGGACTTTTTCTGACAATCGGATGAGGAACAAAAGAAATTATTTTCTATACTGCATGATAGAAAAAGTAGTCAAAATTATAGAAATATGTAACCTATCGTGGTCCAAAAAAACTTTTTTTATATAGGGCAACGACCCCCCTTCCTATTTGATTCTAAATCCAAAAAAAGAAATTTCCTTTTTTTTAATTTTGATTTTAAAAGTTGCCGGATTTGACTTGAAGTTTCCCATGTAAATTGCATGTGAAAAAATCAGTTTTTAGAGTTTTTGGAATAACTTTTCAGGGTTTGAGAAAATGTAACAGAAATATATAGAGGCATGTTGAGAATTATTCAACGAAAATTTCATGTATCAGACATATGGGGTTGACACTCCTAACACACCTCCACGGTGCCTTGAAAACTACCCTTAAAACCAAAAATGTCAATTCTTCACGAAATCGACCTTTTGAGCACTTTATTCTAGTTCCGTTTGCTAAAAATTATTTCTGTTAGTCTACTGGAATATTTATCACCATTGGTTACTTAATTTTCAATTATTTAAACAAATTACATTGAATTGGCAGTTTATTAACGTTATGTGACATGAATTTATTTTCAAATATTTTCCAACTGTTTAGAAAATAAATGATTTTTCATTTTCAACAACATTTAATTTGTTTAAACAATAATTTTTCCACAAAATTTGTAAATTTTTTTTTCTGCTATTGATATTAAAACTTCTGATTGCTGAAAACAATAATTTGTTTATATTTCTGAATTGTTTATACAATCCATTAATCGTTTAAACAAATTAGAGGGCTATTTTGCTGCTCGCACAGGGCGCCCATATTCCTGAAGCTGGTCCTGTGTGCGAGGCGATAGGAACACGCTATACTCTTCATTAGAAACTTCGACTCACCAATCCGCTATGAATTCTCTTTCTATCTTTGTCAACCACAGTCTCTCTTTCTAGCGTTACGAAAATACACGGAGCACGCACAAACAAAGCTCTTTTTTGAACTCCACATCATTGCGTTCTGAGAAAACTTTTTTAATGCGAATTTACATATCTTTATATTACAGAAACGTGGTGCCCAAAAAGTTAGGACTGTAACTTCAGCTTCAAAATTTAAAAACTAAATTGCATTTTTAAGTGTTGCAAACTTTTTGCCATTTTCCATGCGATTGAATATCACAGGGAATGGCGAGAATATTTTATTAAGTAGATGACACGTTACAATATTATTATTTTCTTCTTCTTAAGCATGTAGTTTTTCGTCATATTGAATTGTGCTTTAGTCATCACATACGATACATATTTTTTTCTACCTCGTTGCACAGAATTGATTGAATAATACCAAACGTAAAACCGTCATCAAAATCTGAACTGAGAGCGACACAAGTACCCCGCCTATATTCGATTCCTTGCCATTCAATCCACGGTAATTCGATACAAGATGATTCAAAGTCATGGGGAAAATTCGTTTTATATATGCCTTCGAATTCAGAAACATTATCAACTACAGTAGGACTCGTCGGATCGGGACGGACCGGGTCTCCACTTTCGATCAGGCAGGTCGCAGAAACAAATCTTAGCCCATTTCTAATGCAGATACTCAGCCCCTCTTACTAATGAGTCTATAGCAGAAGCCTATGGTCGGTTGAAAACTTATCAAAAGCCTTAGACTATCATCAATGGAAGAAATATTTTCTTTTTGCTAACTTCATTATTTCTTAAAGTATTGTATACAATGAATTTTACCATTGACAAAACTTCGTCCACTAATTCTTTCGAGTGATTAAAAATTTCCTGTACATGTAGTCGTGGCAAGTTAGGAGCAGCATGCAATTTTCCAAATATATCCACAAAGAAATCAACAAATTTTGGTTGGATTTCAGCAATCGACAATGCAGGAGTGTTATCAATTTCAGAGTCAGGTAAAGTGGGCGAAGTGGACATATCGTTGGGGACAGCAGGATTCCCATTGCCTAGTGAGTATTCATCTACGTGTTTGGTATCTTGGTATTTATTTTCATCATCACGTTTACGCTTCTGTGGTTCTGTATGAACAGCTACATTACTCTGATATTTATGGAAAGAACTTAAATAATATTAAAATTTTTTCCAAGAGTAGAAATTTCTAAATTTAAGATGTATCTGCAAACCCGTAATGCTAGGCAGTGAGGTAGATCATTCTGTGCAAAGAAGCATTGTGATTAAATAATAGCTGTAGGCTGATTCTCACAATAGTACGTTGAAAACGAAATAAATTCTGTAAGAACAAATAAACAATATTTTTTTATGTGACATGTCTCACTAATATTGCTTCGCACTTAACAAAACAGAAAATATCATTGACAGAGTTTAAATGATAAGGACATATTGCTCAATTTATGACAAATGAAACTCAACTCGGGAATTGTTTTATCCCACACGGTTTCAATACCGAAGATCACTTTTTGTGGCAACAACCATAAGAGTTCACTTTGTACAGGGTAGGACGCATGCAATGCGTGAATGCATTTAAAGCAAACCTCTACTGCCCTCAAAGGATTTTCCACCCGGAAACGGGTATTATCAATAATAGCATATGATTCTGTCACGAAGGAATAGTAAGGAGTGGTATCACCCTATGTGTTTGGTGAGCAGGTATGGGACGAGCGATGTCCAAGAATTCGTTAATGCTTGCCACGAATGATCACATGCACATGCGCAGAACTGTTTTCGCAATCACGTGTTATACCCACTCCTCTACGTTATATTTTGACATCTCGATGCATATGTAGGTTATGTTCGTTCAATACTTCCAACGCGTGTTGCCATAATTGACATGGCAACCGCCAGTGCGTATGTGCACGATTTGGCTTTTAAGTTTTCATTCGTGGCAAGCATTAACGAATTCTTGGACGTCCCTCGTCCCACTCCCCACTTACAAGGATACTACTCCTTACTATTCCTTCGTGGATTCTGTTATGTGGCCTGTAGTATCTCCAACAACTGATGGAAGCGGTTACAATTTTTTTTTCACTTTTTGAAGATTTTTGCGTTGTCTTTCAATAGAAGACTCCAAGTTTGCGATACTCTAAAAAAAATATATTTTTAAACAATTCTCAAGAATGAAAGAATATGGAAATTGATGAGAGTTTTACCAGCTTTAACACAATTTAATGACATTTTTTTAATTGAATAATTTCTTGCTTTTGGTATAATCAAAGCGAGTTCAATTCCGTATGCAATAAGCTTTTTTTCATTAGAATTGGTTGAGACTTGACTGAGTTATGAAATTTTAAGGTAATTCAATTTTAATTTTCAATAAAATAGTTTAATTTTTAACCAAATTGTTAAACATTCAACTTACAAAGATGAATTTTCTACCAAATGATCGAATTTCAAACCAAAAAGATTAAACTTCAACCAAAAGTTGCATTTTCAAACAAATAATTCAATTTTTTAGAATATAGTTTAATTCTTAACAAAAAAGGAGAAATTCAAATCCAAAAAACCTAAGAGTTAAATTTAAAAAAAAAAATATTTGAATTTTCAACAATTTTTAACCAAACAGTTGAATTTTCGACCTAAAAATATGAATTCTTAACCAAATTTCAAGAAACTTTCAATTTTCAACTAAAAAAGATACATCTTCCGCAAAAAAATTGCAAAAAAGGGGGTCAACTTTTAAACCAAAAACACAAATTTTCAACCCGGCAGACGAATTTTCCACAAAACAGTTGAATTTTCAACCCTAAAATATTACATTTCTACCCAGAAGTTAAATTTTCTAAACAAGGAGACGTATTTTCAACAAATAAGCATTTTTCAGCCAGGAAGGAAGACAAATTTCATCCAAATTATTGAACGTGCAAGCCTAAACCCAGATAACAAAATGCAAGCAATATGCGACGCATTATGCACGCACGTCGTGCCGATCAACACGCACGAGATGCACTCACCAACGCAGACATATGTGTCATCAATTGAGACGCATATCGCTCGCATGTCGTGCGGGTCACGCGTGCGACGCATATCGCTCACACGTCGTGATTAGTTATGCTCTACAAATAATAAATTATGTAATATTAATATTTTTATACGTCCAATAAACCAAAGAGCCCATTTTGTCGGTCGTAAAATCTGGGAAAAGTCACTAAATTATTTTGCTTTACCATAAAAAAGATAGGTTAGGTTTACTTACTGGTTATATAATTTTCGATTGTACTTACCACAAGTCTATTAATTTTCGGAATGCCGGATATAAAACACGATAAACACGATAAAACACGATAGTAAAATTCTTCGACAGATGCCAAAAGATGCTGAAAACACTTTTACTGACTTTTACAAAAACCAACGATGGTCAGGCGTCATCAAGTTGATAGCGTGTGTGAACAGTAGGCAGTCGTGTAGAAGGAAAACGAACCTGACGAACGGAGACGGAGATAATATAATTACACGACGCGCCACTGATCCGCGCGTTTTACAAATATTCAAATTCGCACATATACTAATTCTATGTGATTTTGATGTCGGAAATTAAAATTTATGTGAACATAAATTAAATTTTTAACTGCATATCATTTTTAATATTATTCGATCATTCTTCATAAATATTACAAATTAAAAGTGCAAAGAAAAAATAAATTTCACTTGAAATTTATTTGCGATTAGAATTATTGAAATTTTTTAATTTATACCAATGTATGTCATTTAAAAACAAGTTGAAAAATAAATTCAATTGATGAAGAAATTTTTTAAATATAAGTTAATTTTCACGCATCTTCATGATGACGAAATGCGACTCATAAAGCTCGCAGCATGTGCCCATGTTTCGTGCTAGCGAAATGCGACTCATAACGCTCGCAGCTAAGTGACCATCATATATTGCTGGCGAGATGACCGCGTTCTCGCACGCATTGCATGAGAATCACGAAATGCGGGTGACGTGCGTCGCACGCATTGTTATCTGGGAAGATGAATTATTTTATAGAAAAGTTGCATTTTCAACTTGAAAATATAAATTTTCAACGAAAAAGTTGATTTTAAACCAAACAGTTGCAGTTTTAACCAAACGAGAAGAAATTTCAACCAAAAAGTTCAGTTTTCTACCAATAAAGACAAATTTTAAGCCTTCAAACAACAATTAATTTTTAATAAAGTAGTTCGACTTTTACTGAAGTAGTTGAATTGTTAATTTATTTTATTAATTAATTTTTTAGTTGATTAGTTAATTTATTGTTAATTAAATAATTTTATTACGATACTTAGGCTGAAAAAAATTACATTTACATAAAGAATAAATCCTTCTGCAACTTCACGTCTATTCGGTCGCCACTTTGTGCCATTTTTCCCGTTGATGGTAACTAGCTCTAAAAGATTCGCCAATCGGATTAGAAATTCAACGTCATTGTCTCCTGTAAATAAATTATCATTATAATGAAAGTTAAAAAATTAGTATAGAATTTTACTTCAGACATACTTTTTCCAATAAATTCTTACCAGAGTGTAACCTAGCAGTTGTTTTAGAACCTGATATTTGCCGGAATAAGCGTAAATAATTTGTAGATCGTCTTTTCGCTTTATTCTTCTTTTGCGCTTCCCGATATTAATATTAGGAACGTAACCTATTCGGGAATCCAAACGTATTTCGGTTGTGAGTTTCCACTTATCAATAGCATCTGACCATGGGTCTATTCTTGTGTTTAACCAAGTTAAAGCATCAAGAACTTCTTGTTCTACAAGGAAATAAAATAAAACTCCTAATTAATATATTTTTTAACTCATATGTACATATTTTTCACACAAAAATTGCAATTATAATAGTATATTATGCACCTAGGGTGAGAAAAAGTGCCTCTCCCCCTTGGCGGATACGATATTTTTTATAAAAAATGGATGATTTCAGACCTTTCCCGAAATACAGTCATGATTTCAGTCCATAATAGATTTTGTATAATGAAGCATGAAAGTGATGTTAACCTAATTTATGGTAATTTTAAAGGTAAATATGGTAACTTACCATAAATGACCCAAAATTCAGTTTTAAAAATTTCCATAAATTTCCGGAAATTTATGAAAAATTTCCTTCATTTATGGTGATTTTACAGGTAAATATGGTAATTTAGACAAAATTCATTTTCAAAAATTTCCATAAATTTCCGGAAATTTATGAAAATTTTCGGTCATTAATGGTAATTTTACAGGTAAATATGGTAACTTATCCAAAATTCATTTTAAAAATGTCCATAAATTTCCGGAAATTTATAGAAATTTTTGGTCATTTATGGTAATTTTACAGGTAAATATGGTAACTTATCCAAAATTCATTCTAAAAAATGTCCATAAATTTCCGGAAATTTATGAAAAATTTCGGTCATTTATGGTAATTTTACAGGTAAATATGGTAACTTACCATGGATTGCCCAAAATTCATTTTTAGAAATTTCCATAAATTTCCGGAAATTTATGAAAAATTTTGGTCATTTATGGTAATTTTACAGGTAAATATGGTAACTAAGCAAAAATTCATTTTAAAAAATTTCCATAAATTTCCATAAATTTATGAAAAATTTTGGTAACTTATGGTAATTTTACAGGTAAATATGGTAACTAAGCAAAAATTCATTTTCCAAAATTTCCATAAATTTCCGGAAATTTATGAAAATATTCTGTCATTAATGGTAATTTTACAGGTAAATATTGTAACTTGCCATAGATTACCCAAAATTCATTTTTAAAAATTTCTGGAAATTTATGAAAAATTTCGGTCATTTATGGTAATTTTACAGGTATATATGGTAACTTTCCATAAATAACCGCAAAATTCTATTATCTGCAACCAAAATTTCCTCACAGTTTTTACGGTGAGTGGGCTGATAACCATAAAATGCGAGCTCATAGATGCATAATTTTCATTATTCACCTCTGACGTCACTTTTTACTCCCTAGGGAGTAAAAAGTAGAGCTTTAGCCCCGCTTCATAGGCGTCGAAAAGGGCTGAAATCATGCATGTGTCATAAAAAACAATTTTTTTGTAATTTTCTTAAATTAAGCTATGAGGATGAAAACGTGTGGGTCCTATATAAGTATAGTCACAAAGTTCAATCAAAAACTGAAAAATTAAAAAGTGAACTCATAATACCTGTTACTGGTTGATTATTTTCATCTTGCTCCGGTTCTCTTCCTCTTTGAGCGGATTTTCTTCATTCTTTTCCAAGATTAGTATATTTGTTGTAAAGTATTCCTTTCGGATTAATCACAACATCTTCAATAACTATACGAGGAATGTAGTAAATCTCCTGAATTGATGGAAGAAAATAGGTATATAAAAACTGGTCATTAAAACTAAGAAACAGGCGGAAAATTGTAATAGTTCACAATTTTTCATCTATGCCAATTTTGAGTTATGAAGAATGAAGTTTTCAAATATTATTAGTATTTTTATCATTACTTACAGGAATTTCATTTGGAAAGATTGCAGTTATCTCCCTCGATAGTTGTAGGTATCTTTTTGATTCAATTTTGAAATCATATACCATGTATGTAAAATACATCTTAATTTTATTTGAGATAAAATGAGATAAATAGTTAAATTGTTAATAAATTATTAAAATTAGATACCTGTTTTCTGTGTCTTTATTTAATTCGGTAGTCACTACTAACTCGGATAACTTATTTCTATAACTGTTATTAAGTTCACTGTGTGTGTCATAATAATTAATAATAAGGTTCCCATTAGCTTGGTGAGTTTTTAGTGCTTCGGATGCAGACTGTAACAAAAAAATTGTAGTGAAAATCGTTTCTCTTTAACAATACAAAATTTATTATGATTCTGAAAGTTACGAATTTCGAACTATTTACAGTTGAACCTTGCTCCAAAAATGAAGTCACATCAATAAAAGATTGTTTCTGGAAAAAATATCCCGTGTAATTACTTTGATAAATCTAATTGATCAAAGTTCTAGTGTTTGTCTTAACAAAAAAAGTAAATATTATTTACATATTTATTATAAGTACATGACTCAATTAACAGAAAAAAATCTAAAAAATGAAATAACTTCAAAATAGGTTCATATGAATTAAACTTGAATCTGAAAATTATAGTGTCTGATGTTTCTAATAATTTGACGCTTATTTATTATATGTACCAAACTACTTTGCTCTATATTAAGATAACTCCTTAGTCGATTTAAGAATTTTGCCCTCGGTGCTGCGAGTGGAATTGGGTCAATCGTCCACCTCTGGGAAGTCGACTAACAGCTTCAATGCATCACTATCTACTTTTTGCTCTAGACAAAAATATGAACACACAATTTTTAATTCAACATTTTTAATTTCTCGAGGTAACATTTTCTTGAATTTCTGTTGATTTGATTTATTCCAGATTAAAATAATTCAGTGGAATTTCGTGTGAACTCTTCATAGATTTTTGAGTAGAGAAGCACTAAGGATTTACGTAACCTTTTAGAGTCAGAACTCTTTTCCCGCGAGGAATTCTACGTGGATTTCGCACGAATTATTTTCATGAAAATTGTGAAATTATGTTTGTTTGTAAAAAGATTCAATATATTTACAGTCTGGCTATTTAGCCCGCTTTCAGGATGAACAGTGACTGTATCTTATTTCGCCCGTTAGCGGGCTGAATAACTGCAGTTATTTATTTAAATCAATAATTTTATTCAGCCCATGTCGATAAGAAATCGAAATGGTGAGATTATTTTCTGATCTGCATTTTTATAATTTTTAGAAAATAAAAATAAAATGTGAATACACTTACACACTTAAAGTATCACTATTTATGTGTATACGGTTCACTGTGTTTAAACTTTAAATACAGGGTGTTTGTTTTAATTGAAGAAAAGTTTCGCGGTCATTTCACGGTTCGCGAAAATTTGTTACGGTCTTTGAAAGTAAAAAAAATCTAACTCTTAATACTGAAAATTAAAACGCTTAATAATTCACACTTAAACAATAGATTCTATTCTATCATTTTATCATTTTAAGCAATTTTAGGTTTGATACATTAAAAAATGTACGATTGAAATTTTGTTGTTGACTGTACACTTTTTAAATTATAAAATTAAAATTATTTTTATTTCAAGACATTTCAAATTAATAATATTGTTAAATTCTTATTTATAAATCAAAATTCAACACTTTCACTTACAAACTAAAAATATTAAAAATGAAATCATTAAAATTGTGACAATCAAAGCCTAAATTAAGCACTTTGAAATTCTAAATATTTAAGGCTTTCTATTTCAAATAATTCAGATTGAAATTGTTTAGTTTTGAGCATTTGATTTACAGCAGCTCATTTTAAATAAACGGTCAAATATTGCTAAAAAATAAAAATAAATGTTTTTTTTTTAATTAACATTTTTTAAATTGAATGGTTCAAACATGGAATATATCAGATTGAAACAATATTTGAATAGAATTAAAATAAAATAAAGGCGTTTAATTATAAATACATTAATTTTAAATTATTTGAAAATTGACAATAGTTTATAAAGTTTCAATCAGATGTTTACATTTGTTCAACTACTAAGGCTTTTGAAGTGAAACAGTTCAATTTGTAACGTTAAACTATGTACATTTTTTAATTTTGAACAGATTCAGAATCGTCTGGTAAAATCAATTATTATTCTTGAAGTTCTAATACTCGAACTACAGTTTAATTTTAAAAATCATTAATTTATTTATTTTTTCAGTTGAAGAAATTGAAAGGTTTTTTGAGAAACATTTTAAATTCCAAATGTTTTTGATTTTTAATTGTTTGCGTCGTCAAAACTAAATTTTGAAATTCTAAAATTCGAAAATGAACGATTGAAAATAAAAATATAAAATGGAAAGTTATGAAAGTGAACAATTTTAGCATTAAGCATTGTAGACTGAATGATTTCTTGATTGAAAATGTTAACAATTGAACTTAACATTACAAAAAATAAAGTTTATAGCAAATTTATTTTAAATTGTATCATATCGTAGTAAAGCGAGCGTAAGGGTAAACGGGAAACTGAGTGACTGGTTCGATATTACGCAAGGCGTGAAACAAGGATGCGTTATGTCCTCGTGGCTATTTATCATATTCATGGATAAGTGTCTAAGAACTGCACTCTTCGACGAAGAAGGTGTAGATCTCCAAATAGTTAAGGTACGTGGGTTAGCTTTCGCAGATGACAAGATTGTTATGGCAGAATCAGTCGAGGACTTGCAAAGAATGTTGAATAAACTTCATACAAGCATGAAGGACATGGGACTCAAAATTAACGTAAATAAAACAAAAATCATGGTGTTTGAGGGAAAGAGTGAGAAAACAATGTGCAACATTGTCCTAAATGATGAGAGATTAGAACAAGTTGACAAGTACGTATACCTAGGTAGTCTATTGACTAGCGACGGAAAAATAGATGGGGAGTTAGATAGGCGCATAAATAAGGGTAAAGAGGTTATCGGTAGAGCAGGGTCCATCCTAACAAATAAAAACATATAAAAAAAAGCTAAAATGGCCATACATAATTCTATATTCGTACCGACTGTACTATACGGTAGCGAAACATGGACATGTCAAGAAAAGGACAGGAGTAAAATTAACGCGATCGGCATGAGACCTCTGCGCATAATATGCGGGAAAACACTGATGGATAAAGTCCGAAACGAGACAATCCTCAAAGAATGTGGTGCAAAAGAGGCAATAGTTGACACATGGGAAAGAAATCAGTTAAGATGGTTCGGTCATCTTGAAAGAATGAAAGATGAGCGACTGACCAAACAAGTGTACAAAGGTAAAGTAAATGGCAGAATGCCTAGAGGTAGACCGCCGAAAGAATAGTTAGAATCGGTAAATGAGACATTAATCCGAAGAGACGTAAGAAGCCATAGAAACACAAGAGCTTGCATGAAAAAATGCATGGACGTGAAGGAAGCTAGAGTAGTGTGCCAGGACAGAAAAGTGTGGCGACAAATAGTTTGTAAACAGAGTGACAATAGAATGAATGAAGCCTGAAACAAAGACCTTGGATTCTAATGGGCTTAAGTGGGGAACCATACATAACAATTTTGTGAGGCTCCTGACTTGGGGTGATCGCTAGAGAGATTGATCAGCAACCTGGGTCGGAGCAGTGTTGCGGAATAAACGTGTCATTTGAATAAATGACACGAGAATTCCAGATCAATCTAAAACATATATACCGAACACCTATATACCTCTCTACTTTACACCTATATACCTATCTAACTTGTACCCATATACTCTATACCAATACACCCATATACCCAATACTACTTTCCAACCGAGCAAGTCACGCCTACCCCGAAAGGGAAATGGCTTAATGGTATAATAATAATAATAATGTGATATGTCATTTGTGATATCTTAATGTCATTAAATAGATTTGTATTTAAAATTTTTGTAAAATTCCAGGTCAAAAAATAAACTTCCTGTCATTTTCTGGTTTCTCAGTCAAGCGGCCACCCTGAATTATCACAATTATTTTGGTTGATTATATCCACCGGATCACATGATATCTGAATATCTAATTTATTGAATTGATGGCTACCGAAGGTTGAATTTTGATTTTCTCAAAATAGAATAACGTTTCTGTATGAAAATATTTTATTCTTACCCAGCATTGCCATATATCAGGTGCAAGTTTCTAGCTTTGTAAAAAATTGAAAATTTGATATTTACTCGCTACTGAAAGCTGATTTTCATAATCTGTGGCATTGCAGCCTTGAAATTCTCCGACGATTTACTCGGAATCGTCTAACTTTTTTAAAATGAACAATTTTTACCCGTTTTCCGAAATTCAATGCCTCGGGAGAAAGTTTCGATTCTTTACTAAAACTAAAGATTACTTTTTTATCGAACATGCATTATATTTTAATACACAGATGATAATAGTATCCCCTTTTAAATTACCATCACTGTACATAATTTATTGAAATTTGTTGAAAAATATTCAATAATATATTTATATCTGGAGAATTTTTACTTACCTTCGAATTTTTCGATATATTCATCAAACCCCCAACTTTCTAGTAAAATTTTTATATCGTCCATTTTCGTCTGTAATGTTTAGATCGATACGATAGTCTTCTCTTCACTGCCTTCACTATTAAACATTTCACAAAAAGCTTAAGATATGAAAATGGCGACGAGCGAGAACATGACGCGATATTTCGGTGCAAATGTTGGCAGCACTGCTCAGGTTTCAGTTCTGCCAATGTCGCCAAGGATCGAAACTTGTAACTTTTACTAATTTTATTTCTTGTAAAATAAATTTGTGGTAAATGTGACTATCCTATTTGTTCTGACTAAAATTACTATCGTTAATAATATAACCTATTAGGATTACTAACGCCGACTTGTTGCCGCACTAAACTGGTTAGTTACTTTTACCATCGAAGTAGTTGTCGCAGCTAATACCATCTCTACTAATAAACAACTTCTTGTCACAACTAGCCATTTTTTTCAGTGCAAAATCAATTTTTCTCTAGAATTTATTTAAAACTACACCGAACTTTCGAATAAATAATACATTTTTTACTTACAAAGATTCGCTGAAATTTGTTATTCTATAACCGATTTTAAGGGAATTATTAACATTGCATAATTTGAAATTTGCTTCACTTGACATTTGCAAACTTTACTTAACTAACATGAAATTTTATCCAATTTTTCCTCAAGGTATGACAAAATAGTTTTCAATAATTACACCACGTGCATTAATGTTTACTTTTAAAAACCTTTACTGTACAATGTACATTTGGACACTTTAATCTGCGTTATTAAAGTTTACCGAACTGCCATGTATTCTTTAACAGTTCGAACGTCACAGATTATTAAAATAATGCCAAACGTTCTCTTTTTGGTCCAGATATCCCAATTTTACTGAAAAGTTTGGTAAAGTTTTCTAACGCAATTTTCTCCGTGTAGCATTCCGCCGAATAGAGGCTATCGGATCGCGAATAACCAGTCAAAGGAGGTAATCAAATGGTTATTGTGGGCAGAGTATGTGCCGGAAAAAACAATAAAACATGCTGGTAGATGTCGTGAACATCGTGTAGATGAAGGATGCCTTGTTGACGGCTACTATACGGATGAACGTGAACGGCGCATATTCGTATTTTATGGCTAACTTTGAATAGAGAGAAGGCACCCCGTCGTGGACGAAGTCCTGCTTAAAGAGTATGAGCACACCCGTTCTCAGACAGAACATCTTCGGTTGAAGGCGTATATAGTCACTGAAATTGAAAAGTGTGTCTTCAATAAATTGAGAAAAAGATACCCCGAAAATGCGTGAATTCGTCAAAAATATCACTTTTTCTAGTACACACTCCATTAAATATATTTTGGCCAGTCAGTAAAGCATTTCTTGGGAACACAATTTCAGAATGGAAGCAATATGGATGATTGTGTAGTGTCGAAGTCTGGGATGAAGGCCAGTATGTTTTCAATAGCAAATTTGCAAACGCAAGAAACTTTAATTAATTAAAGATATTAAAAATATCTCCAAATATCGCCAACGGCCATACCACGCTGAAAAACCCAGTTCTCGTCAGATCACTGAAGTTAAGCAGCGTTGGACGCGGTTAGTACTTGGAAGGGTGACCATTCAAGAATACTGACATGAGTGCTGTTGGAACATCGTGGGTGTGGTGAGCCCACACTTGTAGTTATTTATAACTACAAGAAAAACCTAGAAACACTACCCGAATCGGGTAGTGTCACGCCTACCCTGAAAGGGAAATGGTTTAATGGTATACTACAATTTGATTGGTCCAACATCGCATTTAGTTAATTTGTTTACTTGAAAAAAAAAATAAAACCTGCAAAATTGGCTACTCTCCAATTTTGGCAATAATGCATGCACATCCTTCAAAATCTGTGAAAATATGTATTTTTGTAAGTATTTTCTGTTTTTTTCAGGTGCTGTACGTTTGAATAAAAATTTTTAAAAGCAATAAAAGTCTATAATTTTAATTCCAAATATTTGTAGTATTCAAAATACTACTAGGATATTTTTTTTAATGAAGTTGGCCAAAAACGGCTGACAGTAGGAAAAGGCGTTTTTTCCTTGTAAACAAATAGAATAACTTCGTTGATTTTAATCTTACAAAATCGCGTTCTTAGTCCATGGACAGTTATCAGTTCTGAGTGAATAAACAAAGTTGCAGCTTGCGTGTGGAGGCGTTCGCGCTCAAATTTAATTACGGTCTTCAAAATGCGTCAGCTGCAAAAATCTCGTGAATAAAGCAACACATCGAGACGTTTTTTTTAAATTTGGGCCAACCTTTTGCGTTGATTATCAATCCTACATAAAAAGTGCGAAAATGGATACCTAATGCTTCAAATGTAAGGATATTTTTATTATTTTCACAAATTACACAATTCCTGAAGTAATTTTCCCATTGAATGTGAACTGTATTTCATCGTTCTGAAGATTCTGCATTCATGTTTGAAAGAAATTTGTATAAAATGAAAAATTGATTATCAGTCAAACGCAGGTCGTAACGTTTTATAAAAAACTGAAAAGTAAAGGGCAGAGCATATGAGAAAATTATTCAAAGTATTTCTTTGTAAGAATAGCGTATTCATTTAACACAATGGGTATAAAAATACAAAGATTAGGACCCATTTGTATATATCTAATCTATGCCAGTTTCTTGTAAGCTTGAATTGATCTTCACTTGTATCGCTTTGCAGATTTATTCAATACGAGTAACATAAAGAAACCAATATCGGAAAAAAATGTGTCTATATTTCTAATGTACGCCTGTTTTTCGCAAAATAAAATTCGTCTTTGCTTTTATCTTCTTGCGTATTTCTTCATCACAAACAGTTTAAAAATGCGAATGTCAGAAGAAATGTGTGCACGGAAAAATATGTATAGTTTACACAGAAAAATACTAAACAATATAATCAACAGAACTGAAATATATTTGGATAAAGTGATTTTCTTTTCATGCAGAAGCCAACTGTATGTAAGATTTATACATTTTTATAACTTTTAGTTACCTACGGGACTTCGCGAGTTTCAAATGTCATTCAAAATTGAAACGTGACGTGGAATTTTTGGTTAATAATAAAAAAGAATAAATTTTAAAACAAGTTCTGCTATTGATTCCAGTTGTTTTTATTTCAATTTTGCGTTTTTGAGCTGCATAATTTTTTCGTAAATTATAAAATGAATGATATATTTTGAAAATTTGTAAAAATAATTTACATTTAATCAGTGCTATATTCAGATTTACATCATTTTGATTTCACCTCTATAAAAACTGAAGCTATATAAAAAAAACCACACGCACACACACACCCGAGTTTGGCGGCCCGGCCATTTAGGCCAAGCCATGTACGTCGGGAACACGTTCACCTATCTACATATATAAACCCACACTTATGCACACACGCACACTCACACCTGAGTTTGGCGGCTCGGCCCTTCAGAGCAAGCCACGTACGTCGGCCACACGTTGACCTATCTACACACATAAATACACACGGTCAGGCCCTTCAGGCCAAGCCACGTATGTTGGGCATACGTATACGTACACACAGAGCCGAGTTTGGTGGCTAGGTCCTTCAGGCCAAGCCACGTACCTCGGGCCCACACGTACACGCACGGTCACGCCAAGTCCTCGTACGAATCATCACGCATAATTACCAATGACAATTAATTAATTAATACAGAGTCTTCTTATGCCGAGAGGAGGTCGCAAGCGTCGCCGCGGATGTGCCGCCGCTCGTGAGCGGCAACAGCGCTGCGAGGCTGAGGCTCGTTTAGCCAACGCCGTTCCGGTTCCAAGGGCGGTTCCGGTTCCAGTAGATGTCCCTGTGCCGTTAGGGGTTCCCGTTTCAGTAGACACCGCACCCGTGCCAGTTCCTGTTGTCGTAGGTTATTCCCGCAGACGTACTGCCCCCAGTGAGAGGCAAAGTCGTCGCAAGGCTGAGGCTTGTTTAGCCGACGCCTTTCCAGCTTCAAGGGAGGCTCCGATTCCAGTAGGTGTTACAGTGCCTTTAGGGGTTCCCGTTTCAGTAGATGTTACACCCGTGCCAGTTCCGGTTATCGTAGTTCCAGTTTCCGTCGTCGCACCAGCAGCGGAGGCACCCGCACCCCCACCAACATTCAAGTGGGTGCTTCGTGAAGTAGTACCGGGCTTTCCTGGCTCTAGAGATCCGCGCTTTACGAGATATAAAGAAGGGATTAGTAATCCCACTGCATTGCCGCTCCCTAAATTCTACGGGCGGGGGGGGGGCACTCCCTTCCCCTGGCCGCATGTTCAGTTGTTATTAACCGAAGAGATTCCATCCGCACCATTAGCCGCGTCAACGCCTCGTCAACCTCAAACTCGTCCTTGCAGGTTCCACCGCCAGTTGCTCTTCCGTCGCCTACCACCTTATTCATCCGGACCGGAGCAGCAGCATCCACCTCGGCCATTCCTCTGGCTTCAGGGGTTATTGATTTTTCGGGGGTGTATGATAAAACCGATCCTCGTTCGTCGCAATCAAAGGCTCCGCGTACTGCAGGGAAGGGGATAGCATTCCCACCATCTTCGTCTTCGAGCGTCTTTCGTTTCTTCCACTCCAGAGAGACCTCTTCCACCCACTTCAGGAAAGTGGTGTCAACCAGCAGCATCGATCACGCCGACTCCCGTCGCTGAAGCCACCGCCGCTGAAGGTACTGGCTGACGACGAAAACGGTTTGCTTCCTCCTCGTCGCAAAGGACAAGGCAGAACTTCGCCGTTGAAAAAAAAACGGTGTTCAGAGCCAGCATGCCAGAGTAAATCGTCACCTCCGCCAGACACTCCTACGAGAGGATCACTTACTTTGCGGCCAACATTCTGCCGATAAACGGCCTAACGACCTGGCAAAGGCATCTCCACCCACAGGGTGCAAAACGGGTCCAATTGACCGCACCCAGCAGCCAAGTGAGCAATAGAACCCCCCCCCCCCCTCCCTATCTCAACACAGCTCAAACCTCGAAACTCGACACGCTAACGAGTCATTCTGCCCCCATCTCAATACAACTTGAACCTCGAAACTCGAAACACCAACGAGTCATTCGCCCCCCATCTCCACACGACTTGAGCCTCGATAATCGACACACTAACGAGTCACTCTGCTCCCCTCCTCTCCAACACACTAACGAGTCGCACATCTCCCCCCCCCCCCTGTAATGATAACCAACTATCTCAAAGTTGGCAGAAATCAGTAGGCTCTTCGTCAGCCGGTACTTCCTATTCGAATGCACTCGAAAATAATGTTTGCATTATACCGTACATGTTGTGAGTAATTGCAACAAATACAATGTATAAATAAGTCAAGTTTGAAAGTAATCGAGGGTACTTAGGTTTCGGAGGAACTGAAATGTGGAACTGACATGTGGTTGAAGCTGAAACAATAATCAAGCGGTTGGCCAGTCGAGTGCATGGACAAGGAATCTTGATTAGGATACCTTCTATCACGTTAAGATAGAGAGTGTGGATCTTGACAGAGGGATTAATTAATTCGGTAAACCATAGAATGACCCCACTCCAGGGTTGTGTAATACAATACAGAATCGTGCATTCACGTGAATCATGAAGACCTACCAGATGCATGGATACCTGAAATTGCTCGGTAGATTTTTAGAGATTTAGATCAACGTTTATTTTTCAGCCTGCTGGCCTTAAAAAATTGACTTGCTTACACTTCCATGTTTTACAGAATTTTCTTAAAACTAACCCTTGAAAAAAACTAACATCCATCCATACCTTATATCTAAGACCGCACGCTCTTATCGCCTTGCCTTCCTAGCTTCGCCTCGTCTCGCTCGCATGTCCCTACTTTTCGCATTGCCTCTCATTGCCAAACTCCGCTTCCGCGGCTAATACCTAATAATTAACTACTATTTACAATATTTACAGATTACTTATATCTACTTCCTCTCCTATTTACAATCTTTCCTTCTCCATTCCTCTTCCTCCTTCCTTCTCTTCTTCTCCATCTTACCCAACACTCCCTTCACCCATGCTGCTGCCCTTTTGTCCTCCTTTCATGCATCAATACCTTCATGCTTATCCCACTCCTTTTCACCTCTATGCACTCTTCCAACCAGTGCTCTACTCTTGTATCATCCTTTCCACACAGTCCATACATCCTCTTCTCCCTAGAGAGCCAGAACCAATTAAAAACCTCCATGCACCCACATCTCATCCTCGCTATAAGCTCCTGACTTCCTTTCTCTCCTTTCTCACATAAATATTGCGCTCTCGCCTTCGGCATAATCCACACATAGTTCCCGTCAAACTTTGTCTCTCTTATTCTCTCTTGCCCTGCTGTCTTCTCTCTCTCTCCATGTCGTTTCTCTTAACCAACTCGTATACCTTCCTTACTTTCTCGTGCATCCTTCTCACTTCATCCATCTGCAGTCCATTCGTTCTAAAATACCTTTCCATTCCTTGCCAACCCCAGGGTCCACTTCACATACCTCTCATGTGTCCTATTTACCTCTTCACTTTCTTTCCACCCCCACACCTCTACTCCATACAATAGCACACTCATCACTTGTGAGTCGAACAATTTCATTCTCCTTCCAAAATCATCTGCAAATAACTTCTTTCCCAACCCCCACACCTGCCTCATCACCACATTTGCCCTCGTCACTCTCTCTTTTATGTGACCATCCACTCCCCCATTTCTCCGAAACAAGAAGCCCAGGTACACAAACTCTTTCACCTCCTGCACCGCCTTTCCCTTCCACTACCACCCCCCTTCCTTATCCCTTCTCCTTCCTTTTCTGAACACCATAACCTTGGACTTTTCCGCATTAAGCTCTAACCTGTTCTTATCCAGGTATCTTCTCAACCTCTTCATCATCTCCTTTAAGGCCTCCTCGCTTCTTGCCAGCAATACTATGTCGTCTGCATACGCTAGTGACCAAATTCTAACCCCTCCTATCCTTACTCCTCCAACCACTCCAGCCTCCAGCTTACTTTCCATATCCGCAATTAAAATCGCAAAAAGCGTTGGGTTAAGCGAACACCCTTGCCTTAACCCCCTATTCATCCAGAATCCCTCCGAAATCCCCTTCCCTCCTCGCGCCTTATCTTTGGTCTCTTCATATATCTCCCGTACCCTCTCGATCAGGCCTCTCTCCACTCCCCTATCCTCCATCGCCTCCCACAACCTCCCCCTATCCACCGAAGGAAACGCGCCTTTGAGATCCACAAAAAACGCGTACACTCTCGACCGCGTCTTCGCTAATTCTCTATCCATCACGTGCTGCAGAACGTAGATATTGTCGATAGTACTCCTGCCAGCCCCAAAGCCCGCCTCCTTTCTTAGACAGTGGCACTATTAATCCTTCTTTCCACCCTCCTGGCAATCCCTCCCCCCTCCATACTTTCTTCACTAACTCCTTCAGCCTCTCCCTAACCTCTTGTATACAAAACAGCCATGCTTCGTTTTGTACTACGTCCAGCCCTGCTGCTTTTGACCTTCCTAACTTCCTTATCTGCTTCTCTATCTCATAGTCCCTCTTCCTTGAATCTGAGCCCTGAAATGATTCTTCAAAAAACTCCCTCCACTCTTCACTCCCTATCTTCTCGCTTATCCCCAGTCTACGCTTCCTAAGCCTATTTATTATCTTCCAGACGTCCGACTCTGTTTTAAAATTTCCGAACTCCTCTTCCAGATCTTTCTCCTTTTCCTACGTACTCCTCCCTTTTCGCATTACCCTCTTTCCACTTCTTGTACTTCCTCTTCACGTTCCTTTTCTTCTTTTTACATTCCCTATACCACCACGGCTTCACCATTCCTTTCGTCTTCTTTCCAAATACCTTCTTTTGCACACACCCTTTCACCTTCTCTTTCAGATCCTCACATATCTCTTCCACCGACTCCCCTTCCAAGCGTACCTTTCCTAACTGCTCCTGATACCTCTCGATCGCCTTCCTCGTCCAGGTCACCCTCTCCCCCATCGTTACTTCTTCTTCACCTTGCCTTCCGCTACCCTTCCCTCTTATCCACAGTCTTAATGGCTGATGGTCTGATTCCACCCTCCCCTCTACTGCGAATTTGTCCTTCTCCTCCCATCCTTGCATATTCATGACCATATAGTCTATCATCGATACTGCCCTCCCCATCCTCGAATTAAGGTCTACACCCATTACCACCATACCCTTCTCTCTTTCGCCTAGCAAGTCTTCCAACCTTTCTTTAATTCTTTCCATCTCATCCTTATTGTACACTGTCACAAACTTACACGTTACCCCTCCAACCTCACTTTCCTCATTTGCACTCCCTCCCCCTCTTTCTCTCCATGAACTTTTTCCTCTAATTCATCTCTAACCCTCGTTATAATTCCCCCACTGGCCCTTCCTTTCTTCTTCACTCTGACCGCCTCCTGGAGTCTCCACTTATATCCTCTTGGCAGCTTTGGCCCCAGCTACGTTCCAGTACAGCACCTTCACTACTCCTCTTCTCTGCAGTACCCCCACCCCCCTACTTCCTACGAAACAAATCCCCCTGCACTTCCTTCAACACCTCTTTCTCCTCGTCCCACACCCACATCTTCGCGTTAACTCTTATTTTCCGATATCCTACCTTCGCCGATCTTCCTTCTCTCCTCTCCCTCCTAGCCCTGTCGTACAGTATTCTCTACACATCTCTTTCCTTTCTCGTCAAATCGTGATCGATGAAAACTCCCTTATCCTTTATCCTATTCTTATTTCGCATTATCCCCAACTCTTCTTCCTAGCTCTCCAACTCCACAACCGCCACTTCCTTCTCCTTTCTCCCCTCCAACTTAATTTTCCCTACGATGCCTTTAACCCACCCTATGCTCTGTAGCAGATGGTGTGAAGGAAAATGAGTATTTTAAATATTCCACCAAAATAAGTTTCAATCTCCACATCTCTGCGCAAGTACGCGCGAATATTTCGCGTAAAGCAGAGTGATTTCGATGTTTCGGTAGGAAATTAGCCAATAATAAAAGCGTTTATACTTGAGGTACTATTTTCCACGGAAATTGAGGAAAAGGTGGAGAAATCGGCGTCGAAGTGAGAGTTTTGTGCCACGACCAAAAAGGTAAATTTTTGACTTCTCGAAAAATTGTGTATGTGAATTTTTATTCAGAACAATGTTCGTATTTTCACGCTTAACACTATTTTCAGCGTGGCGTCTGTCTCTAACGTCTGTCTCTGTTTATTGAAAAGCCTGTTCCTGGATGTTATGCAACAAATTCGAGGATACGAATTTCATAATCAGAAGCCGATATTTTTGGAAGGAAGTTTCTTTCTCGCAATTGAGCGCTGAAAAACGAGTCACATAGGGAATCAATAACTGAAAATTGTCATCAGGAGGCCGAACTCGTACAGCCTTTATCTACTGACGCGACTTACTACGAAGCGTTCCACGCTGCTGTCAATCCAGCTTCTCATCAGGTTTTTCTTTTTTGTCGTTGGTTAACAATACCATTTTGTGCTCAATTATTGGTTTAATTATTTGATCGGGTTTATATTGATGATTATGTTGATCTATATTTATTAATAATTTTATTGACCGACATTTCAAATATTCATTCATAATACACTATTCTTGCCATTCGAATATATGTATCTCTTTTAAATAATTTCATTAACAGCTAGCCTGTTTTCGTTTGTATGGAGTTTAGTGTTTATATTACTATTGAATAATCATTCGCTTTCTCTTCGTAAATAATTTCAGTAAATGAAAACATTTTATTTTTAAATTAGAATCACAATAATTTCAAATATTGAGTTTAAGCAGAACGTTAAATTAAAATATTTGGTCGATTATATTAGTTATTAAATGTAAATAAAATATTAATATCCATTTCTATTACAGATGGCAGAAAGAATGCTTGCAGTGGTTAACATTTCCTTACGTGTTATTCAACGAACGATTAATCACAAGCTGGTCACTAAGAAGAAGGAAAAACTGTGCCGGCCCACAAATAATAAAAGACGACTTGTGGAAAGTTAATAATCCGTTCCATACGGTTGCATAGAAATACATGTACCTGTATAGTCTTTTTTTCTTCTTTCGATTTCCCCCTGGTTTTTCTCAAACGTGTGTGACGACAACACACACTCGATTGCAAGTTTTCCTATTTCACATAAACGGAAAAATACCATAATCTTTTCCATTAAAATAAAATTAGTTTTTTTTATTGTTGACATTTTCGTTTTTTCATTTTTAACTTCAGAAAACCTGTTCATAGCTGTGGTACCGGAACGAAGTCGAAGGTCAGTGCAACGAAAGGCCAGCCCACCGTACTCTGGCACAAGCCAGCTGACATTTTTAGTTCCTTCAAATTGTAACTATAAAAAAGTATTTTTACTCAAAACATGCATTTATCAATTTATTTCACCCAAGCCAAAAGAAAAGTTAAATTAAGAGAATACTAAAGTTGAAAAAGAAAAGATTATTAAAAGGGTACAGAAGAAAGTTTAAACCTAAGGCAAAGTTAGAAAATTCTACTAGAAACAGCTTCTTTTTTTTTCTCCAACACGTAGCAGCAGGTTTAATAATGTTTAGATATTGAGTTTGATACTATAAAATGCTAAAAAATGAGTTGTGCAAGTTGCGAATTCGTGTAAATTCGTGATAAGTAATATAATATTAAAATATCATATTCGCCCTAATTCAACGAAATATGTTTAGGGGATCCAATTCGTGTGTATGCATCAGCACAAATCAATTTCAGGGTCAGCCAATTCAGTTTATTTCGCCTGGTTTAAATTCGAACTCCAACTCGCCCAAATTTGTGAGCGTGAACACAGTTAAAAACTGGCCTCTTTAATCGAATTCATAAGGTATGACCAACGGGCTGGCCATGAAGGTTCCGTTGTAAATATATATCACGGAGTCCCGTAGCTCAGTGGTCGCCCTCTGGACTTATACGCTTGTGTTCCTTGGTTCGAGTCTTAAGGTATGCAATTTTTAATAATTTCTGTCTAAATGACCTTGAGCACGAATTAAGGCCAATCAGCACGAGCATCGGTGCCTTAGACGATAGCGCGTCAGCCTCGCGTGCAGGAGGACTGGGGTTGTATCCCTGAGCCGGTACAAATGCAAATTTTTCTATGTAATTCTACCGAGGTTTTGGTGGCCCAGAATCCACGTTAAACTGTAGGTCCCCTCAGAAGAGGCTGGTTACGTACCAAGGTAGAGGCCCCATGTCGAGCGTACTAGCCTTGGGTGTCACTAGTCGATTTTGAGAACACTCGAAAATAAGTCAGCGATCTCCTTGCACTTGAGGCCTCCACGGGGGACTCACGCTCAGTGGTGGCTGGTCGATATCGAGTAATGAACACATACGCTTCGAATCTGTGCACCTAACTGATGACCTCAAAGGGATCGTTCTGTCCACCCTAACCTATCCGTATTCTCCTTCTGCGGCCTGATAAGAAGGCTGCCGAATGGCAGAGTGCGTGAGGATCACTTTGCTATAAAGGGCATAGCAGGATAAGCATGTGTGTGCTGCCCCCAGCCCGATCAGGTCCATATTTTCACCATAAGATGGCATCAATTGGTAGTGAAATACCCTGGACTATTATCTCCCAGTAATGATTTTTATGGGAGTTATGGGGGTTAGAAGAAAAATCTAAAAAGTCGTTTTCCTTGAGAACGATTTGACCGATTTTATGAGCAAAAAATATGTTATGGGATTCAATAGTAGGATGCTGGAAAAAATTTATGAACTTTTTTTCACAAACCTGACCTCAAAAAATTTTGTTTGAAAATTTTGAAATTTTTTTTTATGGATTCTGTTTTGAGTAAAACTTTCATCTTTCAACAAAAAAATCTTCAATTCATGTCCTAAAACATATCTGATGCCCAAAAAGATCGAAGAGTTAGAGCATAGTTAGAAAAAATGAAAACCGTGAGTTAAGAGTTCAACATTTCACAATTTGGATGATAAATGTACTAAAACAGTTCCCTTGTCTATTTGAACGCCTGTAGTCAGCCTACAATAATTGTAGTTCCCAGGGCCCACCACGAAGAGGTTACAGTACGATTTTAAACCCCTTTCACGGGGTGCTTGATTATCATGAGTCCCCTCGCCTCTCACGAACCAAGGTGCTCAATTATCGTGAGTCAATGCCTCTTACGGATTGGGGTTCTTCTAGGATTTCTGACCCATTTAGGGCCGGCGGGTACAATGCATTCCAACACGAACTCTATCTTCGAGTGATCTGAGAGAGTGGGTTCATCTGAAACTCTCCACTTCATGATATTATCTATAAAACGACTGGTACAGAGAGTGCTGTCAATTACTTCCTCCCTGACCGCGTTCCGGAACGTCGGGGTGTTCTCCGTGTTAAGAATATCTAAATCAGGGGCGATTAGGTATTCCAGTAGGACATTACCTCTTGAGTTGATGTCCGTGCTGCCCCACAAAGTATGGTGGGAATTAGCATCGCATCCCAGCAGAAGAGGAATACCCCGTACGTTGCAATATTCCGCTAGTATACATACCTCCACTGGTGGGTTGGTATCGCTGTAATGAGGAAAATAAGCCGATCCCAGAACTAGCCTTCCTATTCCATTGAGATCCGTGGCTATCACCATCAGGTCTCTGGAACATATCTCAAGCAGCGGGACAGCGTTGACTCCCTTCGCCAGTATGCAGGCCCTTGGTTTGGCCGCCTTGGGGTCCCTGTAACAAAAAATACCAGCCCCCCTAATCCCCTTATGGTAATTTGAACTAGCCAAGGTTCTTGGATTAGCGAGGTACCTGTGTGCCTCGTAGCCATGCCCTCTGCAAAACTGCAGAGTAGCTTTGAGTAGCCAAGCTTTAGTCGCTAGGTGGGCTGCCACAAATACGAAGACCCCTCCCCTGCAGAAGGAGGTCACGAATTTTGGCCATTGAATTGGGGACACTCTATCGTGCGCCGTCCAGGTAGCCTCCCTGAAGCTCTAATACTGCTCCATAGTGAGCATCGAGTCCGGGAAGTTGGTGTCGGTCACCACCATCGTCAAGGGGTTAGTCCTCTGAGCGGCCGTCAGTCCAGCTCCCGATGCCTCTCTGTTGGTCACCTTCTGGGCCGCCTTGTGCCTCTTGAAAGGCTTAGCCACCCCCGGTGGGATGTCCTTTGAGCCCCCACCTCTCTTCTGGGCCTCTGTGCTGGATCTCGGCCCTGTAGCTGCCGACGTTCCAGCTCCCGCAGTTGCTCTACTAGCCTGCTTCGCTTGCTTCTTCAGTCTCCTTTTCAGGGAACCGTTGATGCGTTTCTACTTTTTGGGGGACTGATTGGCCTCTCCCGTTACCATAGCCTCATTCAGAGGGGCCGTCGATCCCTCAGCTCCCGAGGGAGCTGGGGGCACAGCCGCCACCTGAATTTGGCTTGCCGGAGAGACAGATGGGGAGGAAAGGGTTATGTTAGACCCGTTAAGGCCCAACCTCTCTCCCCCCTCCACCACCTTCCTTCCTCCTCCTTTTCCATTTTTGATGTTAGGCGTGTTCATTTTGATCCCACGGGAAGCTAGGGAAATAAAAGGTCTGCCCCTGCAGAGCCCCGCATGCAGGGGTGAGACTAATTACTCGGGGAGGTCGTCCGGTGTCCCACAGAGGCCGTTAGGACACCTTCGTGACCCCTGGGTGCCAAAGTGCCACGAGCACGATCACTCTACACCCATGGCTTAGTGGGGTGGTCACATTGAGTGAGACACTCAATGTTCAAATATCTGCTTGCAGACCACCATAACAAACGGAGGGCTGTTTCTTGGTCGCTATGTGAGCCGCAGGTTATTCCTCTCCCGATTTCAAAGCTGTAAATCGGTCCAGGAGGGGCCTCGACTTAGAGATCCAGAAGGCCCGTGTTAGCTAGGCTCATTAACACTTCTACCATAGGGATCCTTTGATTCATATCCATACGCATGCAGGCTGAGGTCCTTTTGACCCCCATGTCAATGTTGCTGAAACAGTTGAAGTGACGGAATAAATGAATATCGCTGAAACAGTTGGTGTCGAAACAAATACTGCGACGCCGAAAAGGGCTTCCAACTCCAGGGAAGGATAGACGTTACTAAAGAATGAACAAACAACGAAAAAACAAGTGAATGTTGCTGAAACAGTTGATGTGACGGAATAAATGAATATCGCTGAAACACTTCCTGACAAAACAAATCCTGCGACGCTGAAAAGGGCTTTCAACTCCAGTGAAGGAACAGACGTTATTGAAGAATGAACAAACAACGAAAAAACAAGTAAATATTGCTGAAACAGTTGGGAATGACGGAGCAAATGCTGCGACGCTACGAATTCTCAGAAGGTAACGCTTAGCGTATGGAGACTATGCAGGGTACTTGCCTAACAATCAGACTGTCGAACTTTTCAAGTACATTTCTAGATTTTCAAGTATTCAGCGTCATTTTTGGCGATAGTCGTTGCTCTACACACCATTTCACAATTTTCAACACCCAGTGTACGGTGACTCACGGTTTTTATTTTTTGTAACTATGCTCTACCTCTTCGATCCTTTTGGGGATCAAATATGTTTCAGGACATTTATTGAAGATTTTTTTGGTGAAAGATGAAAGTGTTACTCGAAACAAAACCCATAAAAAAAATTTTATTTTCCAAGTTTTGTTTTTTTGAGGTTATGTTTGTGCGAAAAAGTTCATAATTTTTTTCCAGCATCCTACTATTGAGCTCCATAACATATTTTTTGCTCATCAAAATCAGTCAAGCCGTTCTCAAGAAAAAAGTCTTTTTCTATTTTCCTTCTAACCCCCATAACTCCCATAGAAACCATTTCTGGGAGATAATACTCCAGGGTATTTCATTATCGATGGATGCCATATTATGATGAAAATATGGACCTGATTGGGCCGGAGGCAGCACACACATGCTTCCATAAGTTTCATAGGTTTCATAAATTTAAGATTTTTTACATACACTTCATGAATTACCATAAATTTTACAGATTTATGAATAAATGAGAAATTCATATTTTATTTTTAGTAAAAAAAGAGTAAAATATTTAAACCACTTTCCTCGCCGGAATGTGTCAAACTAGATGCAAAGAGGTCTGTTCTCAATTAGATACACAGTATTTTTTGGGTGCTTCTTTTTCTTAAGCGTCGTTGACGTTTGATGGGTGGGGGTAATATAAGAAATTATTCGGTTCTCATGACTCATAATCGCAATACACTCCCTCTATCTAAATCATAATATTTCTGATAACGATTTAAATTTGTCTACATTTGCAAAAGTTCTTATTGATACATTGAACGTTCCATTCCCGACTATGTTTGATTATAATTGTCCTGTTAAATGTATCTTAGAGAAATTGTTAGATTATGTGTGTCTACACGATCAGATAGTTCCGATTTCAAATATTTTTTAAAATAATATAGTTTTGAGTTATGCTTTGCTGATTCCGGATTCGCTCGTTTTGTTTTTCCGAGCATCATCTGGGATGGTTAATGTTTCCGTGGAATGTAATCTCTGTATCCAATTTTTTGACATCGAAATTTAAAAGAAAATCCATCTCTGATAGAAAATCAAACAATTTCAAATATAATAGAATTGAAATCATTGAAACAATGAGATTTTTCTGAAAGTATTAAAATTGAAGATCTGTATTTTGATGTTGATGAACTTTAAACCACAATGATAAACACCTATCCGGCAGTTGACATACGAGTAAGTATTGAGAAACCTAAAATTGATACTCTGAATTATACTAATAATTATTTATCTATTGTATTTCTTGATAATGATAAATGTTGTGATGATGATCATCGTAATAATAATTTTAGCCTTGAAAATTTTTATAATGTATCCAGCTAATTTAATTATGAAAATATTTAGTTATATGTTGAAATGGAAGGGATAACTGAGAAAAGAAAAAAATGTAGGTTTGAATTCCCTGAAACTACAGAATTCTCGATCTTTGAATGAAGATAATTTAAATTGCTATGTAAAAAATCTTTCAGCTATAAATGTGCCTTGTGAAAAGGTTTTATATTATCAAAAAGACGAAAGTTTAACTTATGAAATCGAAACACTAAAATTAAAATTAAATAGCACAAAATGAAGCCCACTTCCTTCTTGGTCGGGGCTCAGGGGATCGCAGCCTGGCTCACGGATTCTAGTGATCTGGATCGGCATGCCCCAACCAATTTTCACAATAAACTAAACAATACAAAATCAATAGGTAAAATTCGTTTAATTTCCGCCTCTTTTGTTCAAGGCAATGGTTTAAAATCGGATCAATCTTTCACTTCGAAAAATAAATCAGAGTACAGAGGTAATTTTTTCGAGAAACGATTTAGCAGCCGAGAATTGGCGGAATTCAATGCTTCGTAATTCTCGAAAACAAACTGTCGATTGACGGACTCAAAAGAAAGTCAATACTACCCAAATCTTTCTATATGAAGTTTATTGATTGTTGTCCAAGTCAAAAATAATGTTCGAGTACCCCGCGTATCGCCTTCACAAACATCACAAAAGGAAAGAACTGGCCGCTATTGTTACTTAATATTTAATGATGTGATAGGTATAAACACTATTATCTTAGAAACACAGAAATTTTAATGTTTCTATTTTAGACTTTTAGTTTCGAATTCATGACTGCGTCATATCTATTGTTATTGTGAATATTCTGATTTCGACGTTACATGACAAAAATATTTTTTTGATACTTATTATATAAAATTGCTTGCGATATTATGTTCGATACACATTCCAAGCAAGGGAGATAATGTAACGATTTAATTTGTTCATAACATAATTTCAATTTGGTGCTTGAAATTGTCGATCGGCATGAACGATGTCCTTCCATAACTGAGCGATAATTTCCCTCCAACTGCTATACAAAAAGTCGATTACGCGTTTTTCGTAATTAGCATTGGATGGGTTAATTTTCGAGAATCAAGCACCGGTGTGTGAGCGTTCAGACGCTCAATTAACTTGATAATGTAAAGTTTAATAGTATTTCGCTCATATGATGATTTTATATCGACGCCGTGTTGAAAAAACTCGACGAGATTCATGGAGGTATGTTTAATAAAAAGTTGTTCATTTCTAAAATGTGTGATTTAGTATTTAATTATAAATGCGTGAATCAAAAACCGCGTTGCTTCTGTGTCTTTGCATCGTGACGTTGTTTTCAGTATTGGATATTTATATCACGTCGATGAGAATTCTCAGCTAATTTGATGAGGTTCCATTGCATTTGTTCTTCTCACGATCAAAAAGTGGATTAGGTTCGGCATCGGAACATGACAAGTCCATATAGTCGCTTCGTCATCTTTGAGAAGGTGATCGGTTTTTTGAGAAGAAGAAAGCGATATTCACGTCTTCTCCGTTGAAGTAAACATTTGAGCAAATATGAGCCTCATAAGAAAGCATTGCCTATTTTATTAAATTGGATTTTATTTGCCTGAGCAACCTCAGAATCGTTTCTCTTTTATTTTATAATAACTTTTATTGTCACATATAATTTCGTAATTTTCTCGAATATCTCTGCAAGTGTGATGTTATTTTATGCATACTTAATAATCTCTAATTGTTGGAGTGCAAGCTTTATATTTCAACGGCCCATTCTGTTTGCATCTTAAATATCATAACAATCATATATCATGGTTTATATTACAAATAAATTGTGGTTTCAGTGTCAGTCAATGAAGCTTCCTCTACACTCATAAAACAATTATTATCCATTATAATATCAAACTGTTAATGCAAATAATAAAATTTATTCATAATTTGGCAAAAGAGAAGCAAGGAGGTTAATAGTTTTTGGAAATTAAAGTCATTATTTATCGGTTAATAAACAAATTGTATGTCTATTCAAAATAGCCACAATTACACCAGATATATACCGTTAGTTTCACTTGAACATCATTGTTCTATTAAAAACGATACGTTTTGTCGATTCGTGTCGGTTAAAGATGTTACCGCATTCTCGTTAGTACGCTTACTGATCATTTCGCAACCAGTCATTACACATAAACATACATACATATATGTGTACAGAGAGTCGCTCACTCTCTGTGACAAAGATAACGTGAATCAAACCGCTTTAAAATAACGGTACGGACTAGACCATCGCTTCCAGGCCGACAGTTAATAATTCGACCCAAATGCCATTTAGACGGAGGAAGTGCATCATGTCGAATGAGGACCATATCTCCTTCTCTAACATTAGGCTGTTGTTTTTTCCATACGTGACGTTGTTGTAGAGAATGCAAATATTCCACGTTCCCCCGTCGCCAGAATATTTCAGCTATACGTTGTACTATTTTCCATCGCTTTCATCTATTTTCCTGAACAAATTCTACAGAGGGTTCCGGAAGACTAGTCATAGGAGCTCCTATCAAAAAATGACCTGGTGTTAGATAAGAAAAATCATCTGGCTCATCAGAGAGAGGACCGACAGGTCGAGAGTTGAGACAAGCCTCGATACGCGATAGAGTAGTTGTAAATTCTTCGAACGTAAGAGTATAAGATCCCACACATCTACGCAAATGGTGTTTGAGACTCTTGACACCCGCCTCCCGCAGACCTCCAAAGTTAGGAGCAGCAGGGGTAATGAAATGCCAAGTTGTTCCCTCAGCTGATAAAATATTGTGTAGATCTGGATCCTGACGCAATTGAAAGAGATTATCTCTCAATTCTCGATCAGCACCTTGAAAGGTAGTGCCATTATCGCTGTATATATGGGTGGGAATTCCTCGGCGTACAACAAAACGCTGGTAGGCAGCTAAAAAACCCTGTGAGGAATAGTCTGAGACCGTTGGCGTACACAAATTACGCAGTGACGAATTAAATTCTTCACCAGATTCCGACCTCCGATTACCCAGAATCCTTGGCGGAGTGTGTATAAGGTCAGCTGAATGCTACCATGCATGGCTCTCAAGTGAGCATGCCGAGCAATTAGATCCGAAACGCGGTGATTAGGTAGAATAATCGGATGTTTTTCATCATAACCTATAGGAGCCTTATGTAGCCGACCTCCCAAGCGTAGTACGGCTGAACCATCTAAAAACGGATTAAGCGCCTTTAAAGATGAGTTTGAAGAAATCGGATCTCCCTTTTTTAAAGCACAAATTTCGGTTGCAAAGGCAGTTCCTTGTACGTTAAGTATCCAGAATAGAGAAGCCTGTTTAATTTCAGAAGAAGAAAGAGCAGAGGAACGTGACTGCTCTTCAGAATCGGGCACTTTTCCCAATTTCCTGCGCAGGAACTTAATAAATCGCAAACAATAGGCCGTCACTCTGATTAGTTTAGGCCATGATGAAAATTCATCAGCCAAATACGATATATTTGAACTTCCCTTGTTAACAAGATGAGCTAGCTGTGCTTTAGGTATCGTCTTTAGCTCAAGGTCGATTCCCTTTGGCAGAGGAGGACATGAATCAGGCCATTTCACAGAGTTACGCGATAGCCAGGGTGCACCTTGCCACCACAATGCATGATTGAGCGCTTGTTCGGGCAAGATGCCCCTTGAAGCGCAGTCAGCAGGGTTGTCCCCAGTTGAAACATGTCTCTACTTGGCATGTGGAACATGTTTGTGAACTTGTGCGACTCGATTAGTAACGAAGGTTTTCCAGGAAGAAGGATGTTTGCTGAGCCAAGCAAGAACTACCATAGAATCGGTATGACAGTATAAGGGAATTTTTTCAAAACTCATGGTATTTATAACAAAACTTACTGTTTTTGCTAGTAATTGAGCCCCGCACAATTCTAATCGAGGAATACTCACAGGAAGAATTGGAGCGACTTTCGTCTTGGCAAATAACAACGTTACCTGCACTTCGCCGTTTTCCTGAAGAATGCGAAGATATATGACTGCGGAATAGGCTCTCGCAGAAGCATAAGAGAACCCATGCAGTTCGCACAAAAAACTCGATCGGGTTTGTCCCGACCATCTTGGTATTCGAATTTCTTCTAGTTTTGGAAGCCCTTGGTAATAGGTATTCCACTGAATCAATAAATCATCTGGAAGGGGATCATCCCAATCCAGAGCCCTGATCTAACAATACTCGAAATCGACCGGATCTGCCATTATCTGACTTTAATTCAATAACAGCCGTGGCTAGCAAGGTGGAACGTGAAACAAGATCATAATTTTTTAAAAGGCATGAAATATTATTACCAGATGAGACATGATGCGTTCCTCTTATAGTCGATGGAGTTGCCTGATTGACCTGTTCATTTTTATCAGTTTGAGAAGTAGATGCCACCTGTGACGTAACCGTAGTAAAATCCGGTAAGTTATTCGAGGATGTTTGAGCTGCTGAGTTAACCGATGATTCTCTATATTCAACGTGTAGCAAAGTAGTGTGCTTCCGACGACACTTTGCACAAGAGAATCTGCTGGAACAATTATAAGGTTTATGTCCTGGAGTCAAACAATTCTTACATGCGTGTTTTTGAAAAACGAATTCTTTTCTTTTATCAATAGGCATTGCCTTATAATCTTTACATTTAAGAAGCGTGTGATTCTCTCTACAGAGGAGACATTTTGAATTAGAAGAGGCAGCATAACTTTTGACAGATTGCGACTTGTTTGATTCACTTTTTTCCATCAAACCGGATTTTGAAAGTTGAATTGCTTCTAACGTTCTAATTCTTGTCGCTAAAAATGCGTCTAAAACTTCTTAGGAAGGATATTCTGTACTTGAGCCTAGCTGCGTCTCCCATTCTTTTAAGGAAGCGACATCAAAACGTCGCACTGTCCAAAAAACAATAATATCGGCCCAGTGGTTAGTTGGGTGTTTTAAATTTTTGAGCGCAGCAAGAGATTCATTGCTGGTGTCACGCAGCAATTTTAAATCATCGATAGAATTATTCTTAACATTCAGTATGCTCGCTATTGCACTAAGATGAGCACCAATCAATGATCGCTTGTTGTCATATCTTTTTTTTATTGCCTCCCAAGTAGTTTGAAAATTAACATCTGTCACTTTAATGTGTTTAATTAGATGTTCTGCCTCTCCAGTCAAACATGTCTTTAGATATTGAAAACGTACAATGCTTGACAAAGAATCGTTGTGTGCAATTAGAGCTTCAAACAAATCGCGAAAATTTTCCCAATCGGTATAGTTACCAGAAAAAGATGGAATAATAATTTTTGGTAATTGGAGAACATTAGAGTTCTGTTGTGTAACATTATCTCTGAAGGAACGTTCTAGAAGTGTCGAATCATGTGGAACAAAAGCATCAATTTGACAATTAATAAAATCGTACGCATCATGAAAGGCGTCTTCGAGTTTTAAAAAATTATTTTGCATGAAATATTCAACTTTGAGTCTATCTTCCGCCGAAGCGAGTTTGTGAACTTGTAAATCTAAATCTATACACTGTTCCCATTTTTGTTTTAACAAATCAAGACGTCCCCGTGCTGTGGTAATATTCCTTCTCGCAGTGGGAATTTTTTTATAATTAGATTCTGTTCGTGAAATAGAGTCATGTAATTTTTGTAGTTGAATACCTAAAGTTTTTAGATGAGTTTCCATTTTGACAGTAATTTTCACACAACATTCAGAATCGAGGGATTAGTGCATACATTTTTAATCCAAAGTAAATTTGGATAGAATTATTAAATTACTGTTTCAATGAAAGAACATTTTTAGAATCATAATGATTCAAATTGTAAATAATGAGCAAGCGTACATAATTTACGTACATAAATTTTAAACCTCACGCTGTAGTAGAATTTCCATGGAAAAATTGACAGCTGGCAGCAGCATCATTTTGTCGGTCCAAAATAAGTAGTATATCTTCCGTAGACCAAGAAGAGAAAAAGAAAGTTTTCATGAGCTTCCTTTATACTAAGGATTGCTCAGAATTTTAAATGTAACAGAAGAAAATCCGCTGGAGAACAGGCAGGCATCCTTCATGAAGCAATTAAAATAACTTCTGGCCTATCGATATTTTGTAAGAGTGAGAGAAAGCCACAGTGAGCAGAGAGGTTGCGCGAAACCACATAATGAGCATTGAGTCATATATTAGAAGCGTCTTATCAAGCAAGTGTACTCGTCTGCGTGAGCACACTGTATTAACTTTGAGATGATATATGCTTCGTAGGTGTGAACTCGTTTACTTAAGAACACACTCACACATACAAAAAAAATTGAATTTGCACTAGCCACAACTCACTAGCCCAAATCAACTGTCATTATTTATCGGTTAATAAACAAATTGTATGTTTATTCAAAATAGCCACAATTACACCAGATATATACCGTTAGTTTCACTTGAACACTATTGTTCTATTCAAAACGATAAGTTTTTTCGATTCGTTTCGGTTAAAGATGTTACCGCATTCTCGTTAGTACGCTTACTGATCATTTCGGAAGCAGTCATTACGCATATGCATACATACATATATGTGTACAGAGAGTTGCGCACTCTCTGTGACAAAGATAACGTGAATCAAACCGCCTTAAAATAACTCTCAACCTTAACACAAACAAATGAGAAGAAGCAATTGCAACATTATTTAATTTGTAGATCATTTAAACTTTAGCAATCTTGATCATTGATTCAATTATAGGATAATAGGATAATATAATAGGAATAAATCTTTAAGAGTTCGATTTTTCGACCGATTTAATTAACTGTCTTCAGGAAATTGGTCCCGAGTATATGCATCGGCACCAATCCTGATAGAGTATTAAACCTGAAATATTAGATTTCATTGACAGCTATAATTATCATTCAAAACTTTGAGTAATTTCACGCGTTTTTATTTTCAAAAATACACTGTTATAAATTCGTTCACGTTGTAAAGATGTGAGCCCAAAAATGCGAACGGAGAAGTGTTAAATATTCTCTACTAAAGGAATATTTATTTTCTTCCATATTTAATATTTCCGATTTGATGCACTTAGTCGTTCCTTTTTTTAACTCACGTTTAGTTAATTTACGTATCAAGATTATTAATTTAAACCATCGTTATTTTTCTTTCCTTTAATGAATCTCCAGGAGTTAACATTTAAATTTTACTTAGCGAACTTGATTCAGTGCATAATTTAACTCTTCAAAATTTTATGACTTACTGGATGAGCTCCCGCTTCTCTAAATGAAGGAATCTTTGAACATTTTGTAATATTGTTTCGTTTAGCAAAGAACAAAGGAAAGATATTCGATTCTGCTTCAAAATAAATTACTTTATGTCCAATTTGTATCCAAGTTAAACTATAACGAATAAGAATAATTGAGAGTGAGTGGATAAAGTAATGAACTTTATATTACTGATGATGCTCTGGGCTTTAGTGACCCCCTAAACGAATGCAGAGAGTGAACAACATTTTTTGAAAAGTACGGGTTAACTGTGCTCCCTACACGAATGAATTCCAAAAAAATTTCTTTTTAAACATTCGTTTATATTTAATCGCGCGGTTCTTTCCTTGTTTTGTTAAATCCGATCCTGTTGAATCGAATGCCTAGAGTAATTAAAAAGGGTAGTTTCACAATTTTTTTGTTCAATTGTTCGGTTCATCAAAATCTAGGTCTTGATTCTATTCCAATTAACATTATTTTGATTTTTTTCAGTTTCTTATTTACCTAATACAATTTCTATGTTGTTTCCAAAAGTTTTATCTCATAATATATTTATTTTCATACTTCGTATTCTATCTTATCACAATTTTTATTATGTTTCATATTTGGGGCATAAATTCTGAAGTGTACCCACCTCGAAAATGAAAGTTCTCCGATCGGGCTAAAAATTGGCCCAATTGTAGTCCTATCAGATAGTACTCCTCGCACCAAAAATTAATTCATTGTGATAACTATTTATCAAAGTGGAGGGGGTACAATTTTTGGGTTTTTAAGCAAAGCCTTACTTTCAA
Organism: Andricus curvator; assembly: GCA_932195095.1. Lineage (NCBI taxonomy): Eukaryota > Metazoa > Arthropoda > Insecta > Hymenoptera > Cynipidae > Andricus > Andricus curvator. Next base: position 95,292 of record CAKNYM010045955.1, read on the forward strand.
ACGTTTGTAACTTTTGTTCTATTGCCTCAAACAAAATAAGACCCCCAATTTTTAGAATGGAAAATTAATTCCTCTTTGAGTAATAGAACGATACGTAAACAAGATTCCATAATAGGGCGGGTGACGCGCGATTTCCCCTAGTGCGCTCATGCCGAGGATCTTTTTGCAACGCTTTAGTGCCAGTTTTTTTAGTTAAGTAATATTATATGGTAATATTATGTGTATTTCTGTTCGATTTTTTCGCGATAGTTTCAACAGTTTTTTTATTTGCAGGCCTTTTTTGCGATTTCTGTTTTTTGCCATTCGAGAAGATGTCGTATTTCTCAGAGGACGAAAACTTCTCGAGTTGAAGTTTTCCATCTTGAGTGGGAATGAAAGAGTGGTACTGTAATGTACTTGGTATCGTGACAGCTTTGTCAAATCTGGCTTTCATTAACTCGGTCTAAGGCATGATCTTTGCTGCTGAAAAAAATTTCGGTTTCCTTACAGTTACTCTTTCCCACTGAAACAAAGCTTGGGGAGTGAGTATGTGATGTTTCGGAGAACATTGTGAGCTTGAACGTGCTGCTTCTCTCTTTATATTCTCTCCTATACCATCACATGCACCCTTACCATGAGATGTACCATGGCAGTGCCATTCAGCTTGGATACCAAAATCTTCTTCATGGGCTTGGACATTAACAAAGCTACTCTCATTTTTAAAATGTTGCCCTGCACCATCAGTGAAATAGTAGATTTTCTTTGGCCTGAAATGATTTTTCAAATAATCTACTATTATCTTTTGATACTCGTGAACAGCCACCATGTCATGAGCTAAGTTATCAGATATGATTGCGATACTTACGTGCTTGAGCTCTCCATCTTTTTTATAATAAATCACCACAGTGAATATTGTAGCATGGTCGTTATTCCAGTGGAATGATTGCGCCGCATTCTGAATTAAGAAGGCGTAACTCTCAGCGAAATCGAAGCAAATCAAAAACTCCCTAGGCAATAAATTTACCTTCAGGTTTTTGAAAAAAGATGATTGCTCCTTTGAAACAAAGTGATGGGTTTTTAATTTCAACAGCCTTTCCCAGAAATCATCTAGGAATTCATCAGTATTCATTACCAGAGTCTTTAGAGTACATATGTCGGTCTGTAACCAAATTTCAAATCTCACTTCATTAATACAATGTTCCTCAAAAGCTTTTGTGATGTTATCTTTCAACTTTGCAGTACCTGGACAATTTTCACACACTCCTAAATGACAGGAACGTGAAGAGTTAGCACATACAATAGCATCCAGACAGTCGTGATAATTTGTGAGCACCATGTGAGTATCCTCTTTTAAATGTTGAATATTTATTTCATTCAACATCAACTTAACATTCTCATGATGCACGCAAATGCAGAGAACAGTTATTCTAGTAGCATATAATATCACTTAACTTAAAAAACTGGCACTAAAGCGTTGCGCAAAGATCCGCAGCTTGAGCGCACTAGGGAAGATCGCGCGCCACCCGCCCTATTATGGAATCTTGTTTACGTACCGTTCTATTACTCAAAGAGGAATTAATTTGCCACTTTGAAAAAAAGGGGTTCTTATAGGAAAAAATCTCAGCCTTCTTTTAAAACTATTTTGAAGAAAAAAAAGTGCCCAAAGGACCCCGCACAAAAGCAATGGAAAAAATCAGTCCGTCAAATTGGCTGAAACTTTTAGAAAGTGATGTTCTTGGCGTGCTGAACAAAAGTCTCAATGGGGCCAACTCGATCCTATGATTAGTTTTTGAGTTATGGGCCTTAGAATTTCCCGATTTTCGAGGAATCTGCGATTACACAGCCCACACTGCCCTACGAAAAAAAGTAGTGCGGAAGGTCCGAACGACAAGACCATAGTATCTATATGTTTTTGGGGTCGCTGAATCCGAATCCGGGATCCGTTTGACCCCATCCGGTCAATGTCAAGGTCAGTCCAAGGTCAAATCTACAAAATCAGCTTTCTACTCTGCAAAACCTATCTGTTTATACGTTTTTTGGGTCGCTGAATCCAAATTCGGTGTCCGTTCATACCCATCAGGTCACAATGAAGGTCAATCTAAGGTCAAATCTACAGAATTAGTTTTTTACGAAGTGAACCAATGTATGGATATCTTCTTGAGGTCACCAAATCCTCTGTCGGTTTTATTTGATTAGGTCGAGGTGTAGGCGGATGTTCCTGGCGCGCGTGTATATATAGTTAAGAGTTTGTCATAAGGACAACCGCAGGATTTCGCCGGGAGCGGGTGCTAATCTGAAAAATTGCACCCGCTCCCAGCGAAATCGCGGTAAAATTTCAGCTGTAACCACGTCTCACGACTGTGAGATAGGTGGTTACAGTCTGCGACGAACTCAATACGATGGTCTGGCAAAAGTCTCGTGCACCCTGAGGACACGGAGCGACCCAAGGACGACCGCCTTCTGCATTTTCCCCGCAAGTGTCTCAGCCTTTTTTTGACACGCAGGGATGCTTTTCAGGCTATTAACCAGTGAAACCTTGGCACTTCCAAGAGCGCCGATGATGAAGACGATTAGCTTAACAGAATATTCCGGGTATAACCGTCGCAACTCCCTTCTAAGGTCTTTATACCTCTCTTTCTTTTCTTTCTCCTTGGCTGTGACGTTTTTGTCAGCTGGTGCCGAAAATTCGATAACGAACATGGTTCGTTTCTCGAAGTCAAGGAGAACTATGTCAGGCCTCGAGTGCGCAACAGAAACAATTGTCGAGAATATGAAGTTCCAGTATATGCGGCACTTCTCATTTTCGCCAATTGACTCTATTTCTCTAGGAGCGTTTAGCGGAGAGGTATTTGGGCTAATGCCATAAGAGTGACAGAGATGGTAATAAAGCACTCTTAGTGCCGCATTGTGCCTTTGGATGTAGGTCGTTCCCGCATGAGTTGGACAACTAGATAGTATGTGTCCTAGATGCTCGGGGTGTGCATGACACGCTCTGCAACTATCATCGGAAATGTCTTGGCTCAAAATGTGGCGACGGTATGCTAGAGTGGAAATGACACCGTCTTGACATGCCAAAATGAAGCCCTCCGTGCCCGACTTCAATCCGGGTGATCTAAGGAAAGAAAACGTTAGCTCATGCGACATCGACTGATCTTCCACATTTCTGTGGAAGATGCCGTGCATCCTCTTGTCGAGGAGCTGTTCGTGGAAGTTTTTCTCCTGTGCTTTCTTAATCCGGGCCTTCAGGAGTGAGTATTCAAGATGGATAAGATTTGATGCATTTTGCTCACCCCTATAATTGAAGTCAAGGCCGAGTGTTTCAGCAGCCTCCTCCGCTGCTTTGTACAGAAACGCCCCTTTTCCCACTTCTTCGTGTTTCCTGACTATTTTAAGAAGAGGGTCTTGTCCATTTGCAACTATATGTGCTGTACCCAGAATGAGTCTGTTTTGAAGACATTCAAGATTCAGTATTGCGCGACCACCTAGGCGGCGTGAGATGTAAAGTCGCGGAACAGAAGACTTAAGGTGCATGCTCTTGTTCATGTGCAAAACCTTTCGCGTCCCGATATCAAGGGATCTGAGCTCGTCCTTCGTCCATGAAACCACTCCAAATGAATAGAGTACTACCGGGACGACAAGCATGTTCGTTGCAGATACTTTGTTTCTCGCCGACAGTTCGGAAGACCAAATCTGCCGGATGAGACGTTTGTATCTGCATCGGAGAGTATCCTTTATAGATGTCGCGTCCTTAATGCGGCTCTGTGGCACGCCCAGGTATGTATAGGTCTCTCCAGCGCAAAGGTGTCGTATAGCGCTTCTGTCAACGAGCTCAGGATCTTCGGGGATGCCATTAAGTTTTCCTTTCTTCAAATTAACCTTGGCGCATTTCTCTAACCCGAATTCCATTCCAATCTCTTGAGTGTACTCTTTGACAATTTTCAGAGCTAGATGTAGTTTCTCTTGATTCCTAGCATAGATCTTAAGATCATCCATGTAAAATACATGAGTGACCTTATGCTTTCGGTTTCCAGGTTTTCCGCAGAGATACCCTTCGGAATGGCGAAGTGCGAGAGATAGTGGCAATAATGTGAGGCAAAAGAGGAGAGGGCTCATGGTGTCGCCCTGAAATACACCTCTCTGAAAGGTGATACTGTTAGTGATCACACGATGTTTTCCAGATGAGATAGTAAATCTGGTTTTCCAAAGCGGCATTAATGTCTCTATGCACCTCACGATGTGTGGATGAACCTTTAGGCTTTCTAACAGACAGATGATAAGTCTATGGGAGGTTGAATCGAAAGCTTTCCGGTAATCAATCTAGGCCATCGATAGAAATCGCTGATAGTATGCTGCGTCTTTACAGACACATCTATCGATGAGCAAGTTCTCCCGACATCCCGCTACGCCTTTCTTTGAGCCACGTTGTTCATACATCTCTCGCCATACAGGTCCAATTGTCCGAACAATCCTATCATTTAGGATAGCTGTGAAGATCTTATACAGTGTGTTCAGACAAGTTATTGGCCTGTAATTCTTAGGGTCAGCTAAGTTGCCCGTCTTCGGCAGGAGCACTGTGCGCCCTTCCACCAACCACCCCGGAATAGGCTCTTCCGACTTTAGATATGAGGTAAAAATTCGGGCCAGATGCTGGTGGGTTGAAGGAAACTTCTTCCACCAGAAGGTCTTGATGCCATCTGGTCCCGGAGCGGAATAGTTCTTCATGCCTCTTAATACGTTTTTCACCTCCTCGGTAGTGATAGGTGGGCATTCCTCCTCAGCTGTGATGAGGGCATTGCACAGCTCCTTGAAGCTGTTTATGTTCTTTGAGCCTTCTTTAAGTGGATGTTGGACTTCGTAGACTTCTCTCCAAAATGCTTCGACCTCCTCTGGTTTGGGCGGATGGTCGACAGTAACTGGAGGGTCTTGGAAGAGTCGAGATGGGTCAGACGAAAACTGTTGATTTTCTCTAACCCACCTCTCTCTCCGCTCTAGACTTCTCCTAGCGTCAGATAGTACTCGTATTCTGTCAACAATATGCTGCCTGATGGTCAGTAGCTTTGACTTGTTGATTGTGT
>CAKNYM010045960.1:0-21941 GCA_932195095.1 Andricus curvator
TCTCAGCTCGACAGGGAAACGGAAAATTAGAATTCAATATAACGTCAGTAATTGTGGAAAGAAAATAATTTTACAACTGGTACCCCGGGTGGGACACAAGTGTTGTTAAAAGCAAGAGAGAGAATTACGTAAGAATCAAAGTAAAAATCAAAATATTTTCCAAGAGAAATCAAATGAGACTCGAATAAGTAAATTGGGGGCTACATAAATTTTGATAAACGAGATACCTCACGTACCAACTACCGTTCTAATACTCAAGCAATGGTTAAAGCCAAGAGAACAATAGACCTATAATCGGTATGATAACACTGCGAAAGTGTCACCGCAGACCTCTCAATAATATAAAAGCAAAATAAGAACCCATTATCAATAATTTCTAATTAAAATAAAAGTGAAATCATTTAGTTTCAAAATGGAAATAAATAACGAGTGAATATAAAGTTAGAATGAAAGAATGAATTTCACGAAAATACTTTAAGTGGAAAAATTTAAAAATAGGATTAAAAATAAAAATATAATAAAACCCACACTGCATAAAAAATTACAATCATATAATTCAAAATGGATAAGCAAGGCCAAAATGACGGAAGTTCTGAGAAACATATTTCCAAAAGCATCAAATTATCGAAATCGGTCCTACAAAAATCTCCTGACAATACGTTAGAATCAAATGTAGATTTAGAGGAATCCGATAGGGAGGACTCAAGACTAAATGACGCAAGTGAGCACCAAAACAACCCTCAAGCTCTTGGCGATCCGAACGCTATTAGTTACGAAATTGAAACAAATCTAGAAACGAATACACTAAGCGAAAAGTTAGGAAGGGAAACTGCAACTGAGTCAAGATTCAAGACGATTGAAACTAAAGATATGGATGATGATCTAAAAGATTTGTTAATAGACATTCAAAAGGTACAAGAAAGTTTAAACAATACAATTATAAATCAGAACAAAATGGTGGGCGTTATCCAAAAAAATCGGGAATTGTCCGTACAAGCCCAAACGGATTTTGAAATCAAAGTTGACTCACTTGTAAGAACCCTTTCTAAAAAGATCGACACGAAACTTGACCAAAGAAAAGAAAGATGCGATGCTCAGGCCCGTTACTTCGAAGAAAGCCTTATAGATGTCGAGCAAAAGGTCGATACTTTAAGACGGGTAACCGAGGAGATTCACATAAATCATGGCGGTGGCATCGTTGCCAACATGCAGAATCAAAGGCGATTGAAAGACTCGACGAAAATCAAAACACGTTAGAGTCAAGGATAGATCGAAATATAGGAGTAATAAATGTAAAGTCACCGTGGCTAAAAAACTATTCAATACCGAAATGTTCAGGGTCAAGTCGAGAACGACCAATGATGTACTTGAACGATTTAGATATATATGCTAGAGCGGCGGATATCAGGAAACATGATTTCCCATTTGTAATCCAAACCTGTTTGGTAGGTGCTGCAAGAGAATGGTGGGAAATGGCCCGGGACAATGTCAGTGACGACATGTCGTCATTTCGACATGAATTTATTAACAAATATTGGAACCAAGAAAAAAGGTTTGAGATAGGAAAAAATTTGCAATATGGATATTTCAGGCCCGGAAAGCTCACTAGACCTCAATATGCGATTAAAATGATTAATGAAGCTAGAGACCTTCTCCCACCACCCTCTGAGTACGAGACCATTATGAGTCTCTCAAGGCACTTTACGGAAGAAGTTAAGACCGCATTCCAAATTAGAAATATGAAAACGTGCGAAGAATTCATTGAATTTTTGGACAGTATTGATCAGTCTGGACCATTGAACAATAGAGAAAACTATTCCCCACGCGATAACCCTGTATAAGAACAATCCGACTCGATTGAAAAAAATTTTAACCATCAAGGGGATGCTCGCAACAATTATAGAGGGAACTATAGACCTCAAGGTCGCGAGAATACGCGCGGATACTATAACCAAAATTTTGGGAGCGACCGTCAGAGGACGAACTTCGAAAATTATAGTCCGCCGTGGAAAGATACGTACTATCAAAATCAAAGTTACCGCGGTCAAGCCAACAATATGGGTAGTTATCAGAACCAAAATGATCAAAATAAGGGGAACTACCGGGATCAGAGCTACAAGCGAGAAAATTTCGAAAATAATTACCATGCCAATCAGAACCAATATAGGCCATATCAGGGAGATAGAAATCGTAAATACCTAGAACGCAGGTATAATAATGAAGAGAATCGAGGACACCAAAATCGGGACCCGAGATTTAATACCTCTCACGATCGGCCTCAAAATTTTGAAAATAAAAACGGCCAATGGTCCGATAAACATGCTTCGCCAAATTCAAAAAATCATACTGGAAGAATTCCTAAATACTCAAATGGAAACGTCGAAAACGGCATTTACCGACGCGACCAGAATATTTCATCGAATGTAAGTCCGGAAAATGGACAGGATAATAACCGTGATTCACGAGAAAATGTAAACAGAACGTATCCAAATAATGGAGGTCCGCGAAATAATACTGTAAATAAAATTGTCCGATGCCTACGCGAAGAGGTAGAAAACTACAAGACAGCGAGCGGTACAAAAAAACACGGGAAATGCTCGAGCCTCGATTTGGTAGAAGCTAATTTGTTAGAGGCAAATCCGGGGCACAAAAATGTCAAAAAACCTCTATCACTAGACATGCGAGGCGACCTTTTAGAAAATGAGGACAACAAAATAGAAAGGGATTTAGATAAATGTCCAGTACTACAAATGAGCATACGAAACATAAATACAAAAGCGTTAATAGACACTGGCAGCGAAGTCACGTGCATCTCTGAGTTATTTTTTTGAAAATAATAGTAGAAACTTCAAAGAATGTGAATCACTACCTATAGTAGGGACGTCTATTGTAGGGGCAACGGGGGCCAAGCCCGTAAAATTAAAGCATCAAGTGTATGCGAATTTTAAAATGAGCAATTGGGAAGGAGAATACGTTTTTCTAGTGGTTCCAAAATTAAATAAAGAATGCCTAATAGGGGTCGACTTGTTAAGAAGACTAAAAAGTAAAATAGATCTCGACGAAAATACAATTGAACTAAAAGATAAAAACAAAACGGTTAAAATAAAATTACTGTAGGAAAATCCAAAACGAATTAGGTTTATATTTGACCCGGAAACTTTTCAAAAAGTAAAGTATTTAAACTGCTTGGGAAAAAACTTTCAAGTAGAAGAATCCTATCCAAACGTTATAAAAGAAATCAACAATATTGAAAACTATGACGACGCTCAAAATAAATTCGCGTTAACTGATGCCGAAATTACAGAAAAAATTGCTCAATGCACGGTACTGGACACAAATGAAAAGGAGAGATTCTTCAAACTAATCCAACGCTATAAAAATGTATTCTCTAGGAATCCAGGTAGAATCCACGTGTATGAACACGAGTTGGAAATCAACGACAATCGGCCATTTTTAATGAGAACATATCCGGTGCCCATGCTTTTAAGGGATAAGGTTAAAAAAGAACTAGAAGCTCTGCTAGAATTACGGATTATTCGGAGATCTAACAGCGATTACATAAATCCTTTAGTAATAACGCAAAAAAAAGATGAATCAATAAGAATCTGTCTAAATGCGCGCAAACTAAACGAACTCATGACCGATGACTGCGAATGTGCAGAGCCCACGGAGGTTCTTTTTCAGAGGTGCTCAGGGACAAAAGTAATGTCCACGCTTGACCTAGTTAGCAGCTTTTGGCAGGTGCCACTGCACCCACGCTCAATGAAATATACCGCTTTCTTACATGAAGGAAAGTGCTATGAATTTTGTGTCACTCCGTTCGGTCTAAAAACAAGCACATCAGCACTTGTACGCGCTTTAGATATAGTATTAAGGGGTATAGGCGAGTTTGTAATGACGGTTATTGATGACATGTTATGCACTTCACAAAATAATTCACAACACTTAGATCATTTGGAAACCCTCTTTCAACGCCTACAGGATTTCAACTTAACAGTTAATTTTCAAAAATCGCACTTTTTCCGCCAAGAAGTAAAATTCTTAGGACACATTTTAATACCTCTAGGAATAAAGCCAGACCCAGAAAAGGTTAAAGTTATACACGAATTTCCAACACCCAGGAACATTCGTGAACTGAGGGGTTTTCTGGGGTTAATAAACTAATATATGAAATTTACAAATGAGCACGCAAAAGAGACAGTGCCTCTTTTAGATCTGATGAGAGTGGAAAGCAAGTGGATATGGAACTTGGAAAAGGAAGATGCTTTCAAAAAAATCAAGGGACTATTCTGTGAGTTTGTAGTCCTTGTGTATCCGGACTTGAACAAACCATTCTATCTGCAAACCGATGCGAGCGATGTCGCACTCGGTGCCGTTTTATACCAGATCGCAGAAAACGGAGATCATCTACCAATATCATTCGTGAGCAGAACACTAAAAGGGTCAGAACTATCATATTACACCACGGAAAAGGAACTGCTAGCCATCGTGTGGGCACTCATAAAGTTCCGGCCATATGTTCTGGGAGCAAGATTGATCATTAGAACAGATCATAAAGCTCTAACATTTTTGAAAACTTGCAAACTAGTCAGTGCCCGACTGACAAGACGGATCATGGCAATCCAACACTATCGGTTCAAGATAGAATACTGCGAAGGAAAGAAAAACACCGTAGCAGACACCCTCAGCAGAATACCATCACGCGAATCTGAATATCCTTTCAATTTGAATGAAGGTAAAATATTCCTGTATCGACTAGCCAAAAGACCCTCTTCCGAGTTGAGAAAGAGACTAATGTATATATGTATACCATTAAGCCATTTCCCTTTCAGGGTAGGCGTGACAACTACCCGCTTCGGGTAGTGTTTCTAGGTGGATAGTTTTCTTGTAGTTATAAATAACTACAAGTTTGGGCTCACCACACCCATATATATAATATATATAATGGATTTTGAAAAAGAACAAAAAGAGGACAATGTGTTACAGCAAAAATACAATGACATTAAAGAAGGAAAGACAAAAAAATTTGAGAAAAAAGATAACGTCATCTACCTAGTAACCCAGGGAGGAAAAAAACTATATCTTACGAGAGGCATAATAGACAATATCATTGACGAGTGCCACGAACTCTATGGTCATGTGGGTGCTCAAAGGGTGTTTAGGATGCTAAACGAATATTTTTACTACCCTCACTTAGCAAAATTAATTAGAAGACGATTAGCCAGCTGCGACACATGCCAGAAGAACAAGGTTACGAACCAGACTTGCTACGCTGAAATGCGAAACTACACTCCAAAGAAGCCGGGGGAAATCTTATCTATTGACTTCTATGGACCACTACCAGCTTCCAAAGGAGGGTATAAATACATACTATCCACCATCGATGCTTTCAGCAAATATGTAAGATTATATCCAATAGCACAGCAAAAGCAGCGATAGGTAAAATCTTCAACGATTACATCCCGAAACTGGGAAAACCAGAGAAAATCGTCACTGACCACGGAACGCAATTTACTGGGGAAAAGTGGTTAAATAAATTGCAGGGAGAAAATATTCAAGCTGTATTCTCATCGATTCGACACCCACAAAGTAACATCGTCGAGAGAATCCATCGAGAACTGTCCAGATTCTTCAGGACTTTAATACAGGATCAACACAGCTCATGGTGGTCATGGGTGAGAATAATTGAGAATTGCATGAATGAAACTCACCACGAAACAACAGAGTTTACATCTATCGAAATTCACTTAAACAAAACCCCAAAAAGAGCGTGGGAAAACTGGTTAAAAATACCCCCACATGTACCTAACATGGAATATGAAAGGAAAATTGAGTTAACATACAAGAATATAGTGTCGAAGGCAAAGAAAAGAGCTTCAAAATTCAACCAAAAACATAAAATCACTAGGCTCAAAGTAGGGGAAAAGGTGCTCATAAAACTGCTAAACCAATCAGACAAACAAAAGAAAATACTGGCGAAATTTCTACAAATCTACGACGGGCTGTTCGAAATAAAAAAAAGTAATGCCAGGAACCTTCATCCTGTGGGACCCGAGCAAAGAGGAAGAAAAAGGGATGTATCACACTCAAGATTTGAAAAGATACACCCCTAGATTGGAGCCCAACGACGAATAAAATAGAAACGAAATAAAAAAAATAAAAATAAATAAAAAGACTAAGTTAGGCGAAATAGACAAGAATAGATTATAAAATAGCATAAGATAAGTGAAGCGAAAGAGCCGAAATTAAGTTAACAATAAACACAATGTAAAATAAGGGAGGAAAAATGAGCCCACTACTATAAATAAAATAGAAATAAATAAAACAAGGCAAAATGTGCCCACTACTATAAATAAAATAGAAATAAGTAAAACAAGGCAAAATGAGCCCATTACTATAAGTAAAATAGAAATAAATAAAACAAGGCAAAATGTGCCTACTAGGTAAGTGAAATAAAAATAAAAACAAAAGAAAGCAAAATGAGCTAATGAGTCAAACAAAAAAAAATGAGTCAAAATAAAATAAAAGAAAAAAAATTGTAAAGATATACAGAAAAGAAAGAAAAAAAGAAAAATGTAGAATAAGAACTAAGAAAAATAAGTGACATAGGTAGGATTGTAATAAGGAAAATTCCGATGAAGTAGATAAAATTGAAACTTCAAAACAAAATAAACACGTAGACGTAGTAAGATAATAGAAACCACCTTCGAGTAGGTAGGGGCAGAAATCCTGGGCGAAATAAGGAAACACAATTATTAAGTAGCAAAACTGAGGACAATTAATATCAAAGTTGTATCTTGAGGGCCTTCGAATCGACAAGAGCTAGAGACAGGGAATCAAAGTGCTTAGTTTCACTTCTAACATACAAGGTATGATAATATAAAGATAGTGAATATTACATAAAATAAATAAATTATTATATAAATAAATAATTATATAAATAAACAAACAAATGAATAAGTAAATATATAAACAAATTGGAAAATAATCGCACATAAAACAAATGTAAACAATAAATTTTTTTTTGCACAGAAACGGGACTAAAAAAAAACAAAATAAAAAATGAATGGACAGCAACAGAAACGCTTCAAAGACCAGGGGATGCAAGTGTGCGAGAGGATGATAGGAGGATCAGTCCTATACTCAATGAAGACGACTAAAAATAGTGAAATTTCTAAAATTATTGAACACAATGGACCAAATACAACGAGAAGAAGGCCAGAAACAAGAAATAAAATGACTCAAATTCCAAGGTTCGGAATAAAAGAACAAGTAGGCCGAAACAACATCGAAAAAAAAGGAAGAAATAAATGAACCAAAAGAAACACCAAAAGAGGAGGAAACCTACTCAATAGAGAAATTGAAGCAGTACGTCAAGGAAATGGGTAACCAGCTAAAAAGGGCACACCGCCTACGAGTACAAAAAGCAAAAAAAATTGAAAAGTTGAACAAGCCCGAAAAGAAAACAACCATAAAAAAAGGACCACCAGAGACGCAGAACAAAAGAAAACCAACCAGGAAACAACAGAAAAAGACACAACCCCAGAGGCAGAGCAGGAAGAAGAAAATGAGGATTACATATTTGGACAAACGATAAGAGGAAACTTTTACTCACTGATTATGGGAGAAAACAAATATGAGAAGGAAGACAACGAATGAAATAATTAAAAATGATAATTAAAAGAAAAAAAGATAAATAAATAAAATAAAACTTTCTTTGTAACTCTTCGCCTACTAGAAGAAAAATAAAGACAGTTCGAACAAATTCCACTGAAATCATTGAAGTAATAGTTCACAACAAATAAATATACCAATCTTCAATTCAAACCAACTATAGAAGCTACTACAAAGAAAGGGGAATCAACTCTTTGAAAACTAATCAAACATAGTCGTATCAAAATCTCGCGCATAGAAGAACTCAACCTGAAAGATACTACCCATTAGCCCTGTAACTACACATTTTTAAATTAGGAAATTATTCAAAGAAAAAAAAGAAAAATTTCTTTTGAGCCATTCCCTAATTTGGGGGGGGGGGGCATTGAAACGGTTCAAAACACCCCCGCACTTCAATTAAAATAAGAGGAAAGGAGAAACTTAAAATTAACACCAGAAATGTAATAAAGGGAGATAACGGACAGGACTCAATATAGCTACAAATTTATAAATATAGGTCAACAGTCCACTGGGTAAAATCAATAATTGCGTGCGCAATATACAGGGCCCAAAGGTAGGGAGACCAGCGGTACCAAGACGGGCTGGTGGCACTCTTGGGATAGCGACGATTGAAAAATCACTTTTCGCTGGACAGACGATCAGAAAGGTCGTCTCGGAAAATCGCGAGCTGCCACAGATAGGGGATTAGTATCCATTGCAAGCACATGAGTGATTTGCGCGTAGCCATAGTTAGGGAGCATTCAGGAACAAACGAGGTTGGTTTTCTTTTTGATTGAAAGCAATTTTTATCCGCATCCCCTCAGTTTCACCAGTTGTTCCTTAATTTTGGTTAATCTGTCATCAAGTTTGAGTACATGGGGACGTGTTTATCCATGGGTAAAATTCTCCTTCTACCAGGCATAGACCTGGAAATCGAGAATGGATTTCAAAATTGGTAAACTCGGTCGAATGTGCACAACACTCTGAGGAGAGATAGGGAAAACTTAACTAACTCGATAGAGAGAAACGACCGATTCGAACCAGATTGAGTTTTCGACCAGGCTTTCGACCTGGAAATCACACAATCTGAATTCCGAAGGTCGAAGTCTCTGAAAAACGTCCAGTTAGGCTAAGTTCAGTAGCTTTATTTGATACGGAAAAATGACCAAATCGAACCAATTTGAGCTTTCGACCGGGCTTTCGACCTGGAAATCGCACAAGTTGAATTCTGAAGGTCGGAGTAACTGAAAAATATCGAATCAAGGTATATCCCATCCCACATTGTTGAGTCTGAATTCCCTATGGTCATGAAGCGACCCAGAATGGGAATCTAGACTAGAACGCTGGATTCGCAAAACCAAATATAAGTAGTATCAAATAAAAAGAAGTGTCTACCTACTGCCAAATCCTATATAATTTGACTTAAGGAATTGTAATGCCTTCTTACGATAGGAAACTAAGGTGGAGTTTACTCCAGGCATTGCACATGGTCTTGAGAAAACGAAGTCTCAGTTAAGGTGAAAAAAAGACTGAGAGGAATAAGAGAGTGTCCTGGATGCTCGATAAAATGAGAGGGAAATAGGGATAGGAATCAATTTAATCGAAAGGGCGGCGATTCTATTAGGAGATCGAAGTCTCATCGCATAACCATTATTTTTCTCGCAATCTCCTCAGCGCACTTGTGATCCCACAATCAATCATAAGTAGAAAGATATTTCAATGAGTCATAACCGAAGGAGACTAAATTTTATAGAATCGTCAGCTGACGTAGAGTTGAGATCCACTGAAAGCTACATATGTGAGGAGTTTTTGATCCACAATTATTTTCTTTTTCGAGACTTACGCGTGAAAAATAGCAATCAATTTCGTCCAGGGGAAAGAGGGGTTCCCATCCCAGTTCCAAGGGTGTCCTTAATAGTAAAACTGAACAATCGGGTGGTAAGGGCATGTTTTAATGTTCTGCCCAGACTTGAAACAATTTGTGTAATTGGACTCGAGCTGCTGGATAGAGCCCATTAAAGGCAAACTGGATGTAGTTTCTAGGCAATTCTCAATGTTGCCAGAAAAGTCCAAGTTGCTACATACATATTAAATTACCCAAAATAAGGGAAAACGCGTATTCACGAAGGGTAACAACTCTCGGTTTGTGTAAAGTCGTCAATTTGTGGATCTCAGCTCGACAGGGAAACGGAAAATTAGAATTCAATATAACGTCAATAATTGAGAAAAGAAAATAATGTTACACACTGGTTCTCTTATTTCGGCAAAGTGTGGGATAAATTTTCTGTACCAACTTGCCATCCCTATAATGCGCTGCAGTTGTTTAATATTTTTAGGTTTGGGGAATTCTAGGATTAGTTGTATTTTTCATTGTCCACTTGAAGTCCTTTGTCGTTTACTTTAAAACCTAAGTATTTTTTGTTTAAATTTGCATAATTTATCCTGTCCAATACCATATTCAAATATTTTAAATGGTCTTCAAAATTTTGAGTTACAATTGCTATGTCGCCTAAATAACAAAAAACGTTTGGTTTCAAGTCTGGAGTTATGATTTTACCCATCAGTCCCTGGAAAGTGGCTGGAGCATTGGTTAAACCAAATGGTATCCTTTTAAATTGATACATACCTTTTCCGGGGATTGTGAATACTGTTATTGGTTTTGAGTTTTCGTCTAATGGTATTTGTAAATAAGCTAATTTTAAATCAATTTTAGAAATGAATTTTGCTAATATTAAAGTGTCCAGTATTTCTGTCATGAGTAAGATTGGGTAGACGTCCCTTTTTGTAATATTATTAACCTTTCTAAAGTCTAAAAAAAATCTATAGTCTTTCCTTGGTTTTTTGATCATAACTATAGGGTTCGACCAATCGAAACAGAAGGGTTCTATTATATCCTGTTCTAATAATTTATCTACGGTTTGAAAATTTTTTCTTTAATTTTTGGGCTATTTAATGGGATTGTGGCCCTGGACGTCAATTTTATGTTTCGTTAAATGGGTTGCCCTGTGTTCTTTTCCCTGGTGTATTTTTATTTTATTTTCGAGAAATTTTTCTAATTGGGATTGTTGGCTTTCGTTAAGCTCAGCAATGCCTTCGCAAATTTCCAGTAAACAATTATTTTGTTCTTCTATGTTTCCTAAATTATCTGAAATATTATTTAGTTTGATTGCTATATTTTTGAAATTGAGTCATTGATTTCTGTTATTAATTTCCAATATCTCATTATTTATTTAATATTCCTTTTTCGGCTTTTTCGGAATAGTAACTTTTGTATTTTTCCAAAGATTACTATCTTGATCCGTATACCTGTCCCCGTATTTACTATTATAAAAAATCTGTTTTGTCTTATTTTCCTTATTTTCCTCCTAATTCTACTAGGTTTGCCTAAGGTAAACGAGTCTTGTATGCTTGAGTTGTCACCAGTGTCTTGGGTGGGGATGCTCTCTAAGGGTTTGAATTTGTTGCTTGTGGGGATGCTTATTAAGCTTGGGATATGCTTTGTATGATTTGTTACATGAATTTGGGCGGTTTTGGTTTTTGGGGATTGGTTAGGATTGAAAGGTACTAGGGGAATTTGGCTATCTTTTACAGCTGGGTTACTTTTATTAAGCTCTCTTGTACTTTTGAGATTAACGCTACCTCCGAATTTCGGTTTCCTATTTTTACTATGTTTTTCTTCTTTTTTAATCAATGATTTGTCTCTAATATTTTCATTTTTTCTTTCCTTAGTTTCTTTTACTTTAATGTTAGGTTTAGTTTTTTTTAATCTTCCGTTATTGGGAGGGGTAGTGAATGTGGAAATGCTTCCATAGGGTATCAGGTGAGGGGAATCCCTGGTAACCAACAAGTTTCTGAGGCATAGCTTAGGGCCAATCGCAGGACTTTTAGCATGTCAGTACCTAGAATGCCCACAGATTTTAATGTCGAGACTAACCTGAACATTAAGTGTTTCACTTTTTCCCCCATCATAATTGGAATTACTACTGGTCCAATTATGTTGACTGTTTCTCCGTTCGCGACCATTAATTTTAGCGTGACGGATTCAAAAATTAAATATTTGGAATTCTGGATTTTTTCCAGCAATTCTCTTGGTTTTTAGGAATTTTTTTTACTATTATTATTTCCTGAACTATTTTCAGCTTTTCCTGTTGGAAATTCAATCTTTTTGTTGTTTTGACCTTGGATCGAGTCTAAAAAGATTTGGTTAAATGTTGGTAACATCTGGTTATCACGGTTGTAAGGACATATGGATCTATTGTTTGTAAATCTAGGTTAGTAGTTTGGTTGAAATCTAGGTTGGTAGTTTGGTTGAAATCCAGGTTGAAAATTTGATTGGGAACCAGTTGGGAATCCTGATCTGAAGTTAGGTCTGAAATTTTGTTGGTAATGATTTGGAAAAGGTTCGTAATCTGTGTCTGAATTATTAGTGTGTATTCGTGAACGTCTGTTTGTCTGTTATTTGTTGTCTAGAGTCTACGTGATCTGTTTTGGTGTTACTTATTTGTGTCCTCTAATGGTTTACTGTCATTTGAGTCCTGTAATTTTTAATTATTGATTCTTGTTCTACTACGGTTTTCAATATTGTTGTGAGAAAGTTGACGGGGTTCTTGTAAATTTTCCTTTGAATTAAATTCTACTGAATGTCTGTTACGAAATGCACTTTTATTTTTCCTGTAACTAGGTTCTATTACTTCTCTTTCATTTTCAAAAGAACTATGAGCTGACGGTTCTAATCTAATCCCTAAATTGTTTGCCCTTTCTCTAAAATTTTTTTCCTTTTGTTGGTTCATAAATTCGTAATACTCTGCGCTTAACAGAAGTTCGTCGGGTTCTAGGATGAATTGTGTATTATTTTCTAAAATCGAGTCGTATTCGAAGGTTTCTTCGATTTGGGGACGTTGTTCCGACTTATTTCTATTTTTAATACCAATAATTTCATTTGTATTTGGTCTTTGGTTATTTGTTGAAATATATGTGCCTAAATTATCTAAATCATGGTTATCCTGAAAGGAAGTATTATTTATCTGATCGTAGGTTCTTTGTGAGATTGGGGTATGGTTATAGGGTATGGTTTTCTCATTTCTGTTGTAGATTGGTTCGGTAAATATTCCTTAAGGCGTACTATCTTTGTCTAACTTATTGCTAGTGTTTGAGGTTTCGGTTTTTTTTCTAATGAAACCTCTACCGCGACCTATTGACCTGTTAACTATTTTCGGGATGTCTCCTCTACTTTGGTGTGTGGTTGGGACTGTATTTAGAATAGTGGGCCATTATAATTTTAATTTTTCCTGATCTCAGTTTCATTTAATTTTTAGAATTGCTTAGTATTTGTACCGATGGGACACCCTGTACCAATATTTGATTTAGTTTTCTAATTAAAAATTTCAATTTGGCTTTGGGAATTTTAATTAGGATTTTAGTTAGTTATATCATGGTCAAAGAATTCGAAAATATGTTTATTTTCTTTCTCCGACTCTTTGTTTTAAAGATACGCCGCGTGACATTACGCACCGTACGGGCGGCACGTGCGAGCTGGCTACTATTTCAGGTTTCAAGGATTTGCATTCCGACCTCCGAGCGGAGCAGACGTGTTTCGGCGCGCCCCCTGTTTCAAATATAAGTTTTCCAAACGTTTACCTTTTCAATCTTTTCATAGTTTTCTATTCGCTTATATGTCCATAAACGCATTTAAATAAAATTAATAAACTCTTTAAATAATGGACTCGGAGGGTTTGATAAGTATCTTAAATGAAATCAAAAGTGAAGTGAAGCAATCAAATTTTAAACTGGACAAGATGGATTCGGATATCAAGGAACTAAAAACATCGAATGAAAATTTGAAGGATGAAATCAAACAATACAAAGAAAAATTCCATAAGCTTGAACTCCAGAATAAATCTTTAGAGAAAAAAGTTCAGGTTAGTGAGCAAAAAATGGATCACATCCTTAATAAGGAAAGAGCCAACATCCTCGTTTTGTATAAAGTTCCGGACACTCCGATGTTTAACAAGGACCTACTTTCAACAGTTACAAATATTTTTACCAAAGATAATATCGATCATTCTGACGAAGCTATTGTCTCAACTATAAGGCTAGGTAAGTAAGAAGGTGTTAGACCAATCCTAATAGTTTTTAACAATCAGAAATGGAAATCATTGATTTTCCAAAATGGAAAAAATTTTGGTGCTCTTAACTTAGGGTTTGCAAATGACCTTACTAAAGAATAAAGAGAGAAGCGTCACCAGTATTTTAATATCCTGTTATCCTATAAAGACACCTTACAACAACAAGGAAAATATCCAAGCATCGAAGGCTCAAAAATTCTAGTGGACAATTCTACAATCTGTCTTGAAGAGATGAAGAAACAACATCGCTATACAGAGGATCTTCAAGACAAAGATGAACAAAGTGATTACTTGGATAGCGACGGTTCCTCGATTTCAATAATTTCCAACGACAGTCGCAAAAGAGGGAGACCAAGTATTGCCAAAAATCTAATTAGGAAAAAGCAAAAAACACGTAAATCTCCCACTACAGAACGTTCCCTCAAATCTTTCCTTACTGTGAAGAAAACCTAAGGAAATGAAAATGAACAAGTTAAGAATCCTGCATAGCTCAACACTGGACCTAAGGAAACTCGCATAATATTCTGGAATACCAAAGGATGGACCAACTGGCTTGATCTACTCGCTGAATTGAACGAAATCGACATCACATGCATCTGCGAAACATGGCTTACTTCCATCCCCACAATACGCTCTCCAGCAAACTCTGGAATTATCTTCAGTGCTGCTAAAAGAACGGCTCAAAGAGGAAGAGCAAGTGGAGGTATTGTTATCGTATATAATAAGGGTAAATACAAAGCTGAATCTCTATTTATCACTGAGGAATATATCTTTGTAAAACTTACTAACAATAACGTCAACATTATCCTGGGCGTCATTTATATCACCCCCAACTCAAACGCAGATTCTTTCACTGATAATTTAAATAAAACAATTACCTCATTAACTTCTCAATGTTCAGATTCCCATCTTTTTATAGTTGGTGATTTTAACTCAAGAATTGCTAACTTAAATCAATTAAATGAAGAAATTCTCTCAAATAATGTTAACGTCTCGAGCATTAGGGCGAACTCAGATACCATAAAAACAAAAGAGGTCGAACTCTGGTAGATTGCCTGGAGAAAAACGGATGTATCGTTCTAAACGATAGAACACCCGGCGACTATAAAGGACATTATACATACACCTGTAATAATAAGAAGTCTACAATTGATCTGGCATGGGTAAATTTATTAGCAATTTTAGAAATTACAGATTTTAAAGTCATGCACATAATCACACAATCAGATGACTTTCCAATATCAGTCACCCTGAAGTTACTAATAGTAACAAAATACTTAGAGAGAAAAATAAAGTGGAAAAGTAATCTGGCCGAAAAATTTATAAATGCGATGCAGTCTTCTCCGTGTAATGTAACAGAGCTCCTCTCTATAAACGAGATAGCGGATAATCGTATTAAGCCAATATCCAGTAATGCGGAAGTGTTAGGTATGAACTCATTAACCAGTTCCAGAACGGGCTCATCAAAACCATGGTTTGATGCAGAATGCGTAAAACTGAACAAATCTATGAGAGCTCTCCTGAAAAAATGTAAAAAGCAAAACTTCGAAAACGAATTAGCTTCCCAATACCATAACTTAAAAAAAGTATATGCCGAAACTCAAAAATCAAAAAAGGAGGCTCATAGAATAGCAACCCTGAATCTACTAGCAACAGCTAAAGACTCTTACAACTTTCTGGAAAATTATCAATAATTTTAGATTTCAAATTGGTTCACAGGATCCTATCGATTTAAATAGATGGTATGAATACTTCCATTCAATCTTTTCCGAAGTTAATGCCTCCAACAGCTCAACGACTTTCTTTGAATTAGCATATCGAGACGTGAACCAAGCTTTAGAAGCTCCTATTACTAACAGCGAGATCATCGAAGCTCTGCAAAAATTTATCTGAGAATTGGATTCTTCATGTGAGCTTCCTTTTTAACAAAGTTTTAGGAAAAGAAAAAATACCTGATTCCTGGGCCAATATTCATCTTAAAATGTTCTTTAAGAAGGGCGACAGGCATGACCCTAGTAATTATCGTCCTATAGCACTTGTACACTGCATAAAAAAACGTTTACCTAGATTATTACACATAGAAAGACGGATTGGGCGAACAAAATGAATCTTCTTCCCGAATTCCAAGCTGGATTTAGAAAAAAACCGTAGTTGCCTCGACAATATTTTTATTTTAAACGCGTTGTCACAAATAAGAATTAATGCTAAGGGAGGTAAGCTATTCGTCCTGTTTGTCGACTTCAGCAACGCCTTCCCCTCTATCTCACATAATCTCCTATGGGGAAAAAATTATAATCTTGGTTACAAAATTACTAAGATCCTGATGGATTTTTATGCGACAGCTAACAATGCAATCAAAAATATTTCAGGAACTACAAAACCCATTAGGGTCACGAAGGGAGTGTTGCAGGGTGAATTTAGCAGCCCTCTCTTGTTCGCGCTGCTACTCGCGGACTTCGAACATTTTCTTAAATCCGAAGGAATCAGGGGTGTTTCCATAGATCATTTAACCAAAATAATCTTGCTTGCATATGCGGATGACATTGGACTCCTTGCAGATACCGCAATCGGAATGAAAAAAATTTAAAAGTGCCTTTTAAAATACTTTAAGCTTAATAACTTGGAAGTCAACATTAATAAAACAATGATTATGATCATACAAAACGGAGGGCATAGGCATAATGGTAAGTATGGCACATTCCTATATGGCAATACCGAAATCGAAATTGTAGAAAGTTATACTTATTTAGGTCTGTCTTTCACCCAATCGGCGACATTCGAAAGCGCTTCGAAGTCAGCGGTAGGCAAGGCTAATTTGGCAACGAACTCCTCACTTGCACTGATTAACAAAATCAACTTAGCACCTAATTCCAAAAATATTCAATAGTCTCGTGAAAAGCACCTTATTGTATGGAGCTCAGGTATGAAGCCCGAGATATTTCGAAGAGATCGAGAAAGTTCAATCTAATTTTTTCAAAAGGGCACTCTCTGTGCCTACCAATACTCCCGGGTATGCAATAAAATTAGAACTAGGTCTTCACAAGTTACCTAGTAAGGTATTGGAGTAATTCTATTTTGGATACAAAAAATCCTAGAGATAGGAATGGGACGTTATCCTAGGTTATGTTTCTTAAAATTAAATAAATTAAGTAAATCACCTACAGCATTCAATAAATTCAACTGGTGTAAGCAAGTAGAATTGATGTTCGTATTCATCGGAGAAAAACCCTTATGGGAAACGCTGACCTTAGATTTATCAGTAAAAAGTAAGGAACGTCTAATTTATATGTATGAAGCTTTTTTACAGGCCCACATTGGTAGTAAATATCCACCTAGAAACACTACCCGAATCGGGTAGTGAGGCAATGAACTTTCGAGTTCGAACTGCTAATCTATGTATGTATGTATGTATGTATGTATGTAAGGATTCGAATAGGTTAGAAGAATCACAATCTCCACAAATTTTACCTCACCTCAGCGTTGCCATTGCTACTGATTTATCGGGAGATCTACTGACTTTTGAGGCTGGCTACTGATATACTGATTTTCCTTGAAATCTCCTGATTTATTGTCCAGTACTGTGGCAAAGTTCAGATTCTACAATCAGGCCTTTTCATACCTCTGCTTGTCTGCAGTGGCATGCATGCAGCCTGCAGAATATCCATAAGAGTGAAAGAGACGGACCATTCTGATGGTTCGCTATCTTTTTCACTCTTGCGGACTTACTACAGGAAGGCTGCCTGCCACTGATGGCAAGCGGGTATGAAAAGGCCTTTATAGTCACGTGTGGCTTGTAAGCAATCAAGTTAAATTCTGATTGTAGGAATAATAAGGAATACAAGTATACAAATTATTTGATAACTGTATTGCTTATTATTCTAACAATATCGAACATTTTCGCGTCAAGAAGATTTCAAATTTTCCCGCACGAAAACTAAATTTGGCTGCCGAATTTGCAATCCGTTTGGTTAGTTCTCTTGAAATGTGAGCGAGTGCATGTTTGCAACAGAAAAAAAAGCTTTGTTTCATGTAATTTTGCATTTATTTAATGAATTTATATTATTTAATAGTATTTTAATTATTTTATTAATGATTCATAAATTTTTATGAATCTCCTGATTTTTTGTCAAGTCTCCTGATAAAAAGCTCCTGACTGTTTGTCTCGACCGACGGCAACGCTGCCTCACCTGGACAAAACCAACGGAGCTCAATGTTATCTAAGATTAAGAATGCCTATTATGTATATAAGATTTATAGCTCAAATCCGGCTTATTAATAAATTCAATGCAAAGATTAAAATTAAAGATAAAAATCATAGTCTAGATCCGACTTTGATATGTACTGGCTGCGATTTTCAAACGAATGAACTCGCCTACCATATCCTAATTGAATGTCCTCTATACAACGATATTCGAAGCCAAAACTGCTCTTGATCGAAGAGAATTACATTAATCGTCATTTATGTTTATATATATATATATATATATATATATATATATATATATATTTATTTCTAAGCCTGTATTTGAGTATAAGGAATCACTGCAACATCTTTGTATGAACCAAGGGTTCAAAACAAATAAACTACTACTTTTTCAGGTTTCAACTTTCTCTTAATTTTCCGTAATTTTCGATTTTTGTTTCCAAAAAGACCAAATTTTAACTTTATAAATATATAATCATTTTTCCTGAATTTTTCCTTTCATTTTTGGTCTTATTTTAGTCTCATTCTTTTTAAACTTGAGAAAATTTTAGTAATTTACGAGGGAAATTTTTCTAATTAATTTCCGCTTAGGTTTCGTTAAAGTAATTCGTTTGAGCTTTGAATGACGATACGCGAATGTATACTCGTATTAAAATATTTGTATATACAGAGTACGATGAAAAATACATATCATTTTTAGTATAAAATCAAGTGCACGCATAAATCATTTGCATAAATATTTCAGGTTACTAGCACGTATAAATTATTTCCATAAATAGATCATTGGCACATATCAATCATTTGCACAAATATATAGAATATCACGGGCACATATAAATTCACATATAAATCATCAGTATAAAAATATACATATGTATCAAGAAATAAAACATAACGGCAAATCAGGCAAAGGCATGGCAAATCGATTCAACAGCATGCATAAAGTCGAAAGAGTTTGAGAGTAAGGTTGAGTGTAAAATTGTACGATTGTGTCCCTTTTTCTCGGCAGGTTTTTTGAGTTTTCATTTAAGGAAAAGCGTGGGGTTTTAGGTTGGACGCCAGGTATTACGGGAGTTAAACTGTTAAGATTATCTTTATCATATTATATTCTGAATATTTCGTCAAAGCTAAGTCTACCAGAACACATTTCGAAACCTGTTTGTCAGTAGAAAATTTAATCGATAAATTTATATTTAACACACTAAGCCTTATCGTATGAAGGACCTGTGCGAATCAACAAAATTCCTCACGTTACAGGATACGTAAACATGAGTCAGTCGCAAATTGCCTGTAACCGAGGTGACATGTAAGTGCGTGCTTGGTAATTATAAGCTAAATCGCATGTTAACGCGATGCTTTCCAATCAATTGCTATACTCATTTTTTCTTATTTTCACAATTGGGAGTTATTAAAATGTCTCATTAAAGACAAATAGTTCATTATAAAATCGTTGTTTTCACTGTGCATTTTTCCTGACATTTTGTGTACGAGCAACGGGCATATTTACTTGATAGGAATCGAACCAAGAGATTCTCCCTTTGATGAGAAATGTAATTACTTTGACTTTCTATAATAACAATAAGTCAAAAGTTGGTTTGGTTAAAAACAAAAACCGAGGAGGGAAATTCGGATCTGGAATGCCGAGAGTAAGGGTAAAACACCATAAAAAGCAAAAGGTAGTATTAATATAAAAACGTGGTTTATTACCACTTACATACCAACGGCCATACCACGCTGAAAAAACCAGTTCTCGTCCGATGACTGAAGTTAAACAGCGTTGGGCGCGGTTAGTACTTGGATGGGTGACCATTCGAGAATACTGCGTGCTGTTGGCCCGTCGTGGGTGTGGTGAGCCCACACTTGTAGTTATTTACTACAAGAAACTATCCACCTAGAAACACTACCCGAATCGGGTAGTATCACGCCTACCCTGAAAGGGAAATGGCTTAATGGTATACTAATGGTATACATTCATCGTTGGTGATGACCAGCCCGTGGCGTAGTGCTGGCGATCAGGGTTCTCCCCGTACGAGGCGCGAGAGATCCTGTTATGGTGGTGGCCCGAACAAGGGCCGTTGGAGATGGCTGGTTGTTCTCTTCCGGGATATTTTGAGGACAGGGTAGAGAGCACTTTTTCGAGGCACGGTGATGGACACATTCTTAACTAAGTTACACCGACTAGCGACAGGACAATACAAACGACGGGGTGCGCCGTCGCCCAGGATTTCGGGACCTCTCGGATGGTTCCGTCTCATTTCGGGTGCGGTCCGACAACCCTTTCGTGCAGGGGCGTACCGAGCTCTATTTTATGGTAACAATTATGTTACACCCTATAGAATTTCGTTTATAGGCAAGAGTCCAAATAAATTTGAATGTTTTGTTAATATGATCGTGCTTCAGATTAAGCAGTGCGTTGCGCTCATATCAGCGTCAAAATTCGAAACGTTGCAACTCAGGTCAGAACACCACATAAAGAAACCATAAAAGTTACCATAAAATCACAATCAAAGAAAAGCGTAATCTTGTCGAAGAAGCACGTCGTAATATTGGCGCTTTATCCGTACACGTCGTATTTGCACAGAATTCGGCAAACAACAAAACACACGTCGTCGTTAGATCCTCGTCCACGTCGTATTTCGCACTCGTAGTCCAAGAGCTGGTGACGTTTTGCACCAAGTGGGAGTATACGTTATAGTTTGTGGCAAATATATCCGGAAAATGACCCTTTTTCGAAACCCGTAAATGCCAGACGCCCTGCCTGGCGGGTTTGGGCATCTGAGCCAGGTGAAAAATTGGAAATTTCGAGTGGTAGTATAAGAGCCAATTTTCTTCTAGGATCGACTCTTGATGCCCCAAGTTTTTTAATATTCAATCGCCTGACCCATAGCATGGGGATAACCTACTGTCAGATTCGATAATTATTAATGAAAAACTTAGATTTTCAAGTGATAGTATAAGGTCTGGCGTTTTTAATAACATAAAGAATAGTATTCACAGGCAGCGTTCGTAAAATGACAGAACGAAATTCCGGGGATAATACCTTGAAAATCTAGTTTGAAAACAAAAGATTTTCCTCGCAAGTGTGGGTCAGAGCGGAGACCGAGGGACGTTGCCGGCAGTCGCCGTCGCACGTTATCCTCTTCACTCAGCCATTTCCCCTGACGCGGCTGTTCCCTCGTCCCGCGGTCCCCACAATGACCCACACTTTCGAGGAAAATTATTCATTTTCAAACTTAATTTTCAAGGTGTTATCCCCGGAATTTCGGTCTATCGTTTTACGAATGCTACCTGTGAATACTGTTCTTTATAATATTAAAAACGCCACATGTTATACTATCACTTGAATATCTAAGTTTTTTATTGATAATTGTCGAGTCTGGCAGTATGTTATCCCGATGCTATTGGTCAGGCGATTGAATAATAATAATCTTGGGGCATCAATAGTCGATCCTAGAAGAAAATTGGCTCTTATACTATAACTGGAAATTTCCAATTTTTCACATGGCTCAGGTACCCAAACGCTCCAGACAGGTTGTCTGGAATTTACGGGTTTCGAAAGAAGAGTCATTTCCCAAATATATTCGCCACAAACTAGGACTTATAATCCCACTTGGCGACAAAACAGTACTTGCCAGCGGCTCATCTTCGGGTCGTTTCCGGCTCGTCTTCGATTCGCCTCTTGCTCGTACAAAAAACTTCGCACTCGAGTGGAACAGCCTACTTTCCCACTTGTAGCACAATATACTCTTGCTGGTTTTGGTCATGTGCACTCTTTTTAAATACATGATGCAGTTTGAATTGTGATGCTAAAATATTAGAGATTAAACTGTTCTACATGATTTTGTCTCCTGAATGAACCTTTTACTTGGGATTGAACCTTTGACTACGACATCACATAAGGACAATTAGAAGACTTGAATGTAGAGCTGTAGGGAAATGTTTTTTCAGTCACGCGCCGT